>JAJOOH010013033.1:0-30528 GCA_029582605.1 Solanum gracilifrons
AGAGAGAAATTTGATATACAAATGTTTTATTTCGATTCAATTGTATATAAATTCAAATTTCATGCAGGTATACAAATATAATCATTGATACATATACATAGTAGTTACATATATACAATTATCTAACCAATATACATATACAATTGTTGCGCTTTTATACAAACGAATATCTGCCTGCGATTTATACAAATCTGATGCTCCATAGCAAACATAAAATTTGTTATGAAGCGCAATTATGCAAACTATAACTATAACATACAAATATGATTTTATGTTTGCTAAACCTAAAATTTACTCTTTCAACCTATTTTAATATTTCCAATTTCAACCTAACCCGCTCATTTGATACCCCTAGGAATGACAATAACTCCTACATCATTTATTCGAGGTCGAGTTCGAGTCTTTTAGATACAAAATTGTCTTATTAGGGAGTAAAATCCTTAATAAGAGGTCAAGTTTAAATCTTCTAGATACGGAATTTGTCTTATTAGATAGCAAGAATAAGATCTTATAATTTTTTTATAAGATCATCTTCAACCCAAACATTATATTTTAAATCTAAAAATTTAGTTCTTTTAAACTTCAATTTAATGTTATATTTTATATTATTACTGTATATAAATAGTGTCACACCATACAAAATCATTTTTTCATTATTTTATAATATAAAAAATTAATTAACTATAACTGGTATGTTTTTAATTAATTCTTTAACATATCTAATTATTTTTTATGTAATATATATGTATAATATTAATTTTTAATCTTAATTTTGGTGTGTAATTTTTACAAAATTAATTTTAATATGTATTATTTTTCTATAAAATATAAGTTAATTTTATTATAAATTATGATTGTATAAACAAAATATACTTATCACAAAAATGAAAAGTGCAAATATAATATAATATATTGTTAATAAATAACACAATGTACTTGAAATAATATAACAACAAAAATTCAATAAAATGGTGAATGGTGTACATTAAAATTAAATTGTACTATTTATTTAATTGTATTTCACCAATGATTTCATTTTTATTTGTACTAGAGGGTTTTTGTCCGTGCTTACACAAACTCAACATTTAAAATTCTAATATAATTTTATTTATTTAAATCTATCTTTAAAATATGGTTGAGATCTGAAATAATAATAAATACATCTGAATAATCATAATTTAAAAGGCATAGCTTTCGTCATTTATTGACGAAAACTATCATTTGAATAATATTGGTAGGAACATTGTCAAGCTTGGTAGAAATATATTGTGAATGGTTATTATATGTATTATTATGCATCCATACAAAGCCAAGCAAATTATCAATGTAAAATTTTCAAATCAATCACAATAAATTAATAAGTCATAAAGTTTATTTGACAAAATCAAAAGTTGATATTTTTATTGTGTCTTCTTCTCCATCGAATAAACCAATATCCTCACAAGAAGAAAAAAATCCACATAAGAGTAGAGAAGAGCAACAATTAGAAATGTTGGCACATGTAATATATTAATTGTTAGTCTACACGACCTAGATTTTCTCTACTTTCTTTAGACTTTACCTAAGTGAATCAAGTTGCCTAACGTGTTTAAATGACAATGTAATGATAGTAAAGTAAGAACACAATATTTTACGTAAAAACACCCGGCTCAAAAGGTCTAAAAATCCCGACCTGTTCCTCAACGAGATTACAAAAGTATATATAACCTAAAGATTAATCAACTAATCTCTATTCTAGCACAAACCTCCAAGGTGTGCGTTCCCAATGTCTTCGAGTTGCCCTCAACTTGAGACTAAAATCCTAGATTCAGTTTATAAATCACTGAACTATCAATACAATAAAATCACAAACACTAAGAAATTTCCTAGAGCCTGTACTTCAAAGTCCCCCGTTCAACCGCACCTTGAAAGTCAATTACTCAATTGCTTATTGCTTTGTAAGTGCGTAATTGATCTAGACGATTTTCCTTCTATTTATGCTTTTGCTTTCACATCTCTTCTACTCAATGGGAATTGATCTGACAACAACTGGCAAAATCTATCTCTATGTTCGCTAAACTTGCTTCCTTTCTTGCTTTCATAAAGGACACTTCTTCAATTCACAACTCTATTTAATTAGAGTTCTTCTTGTTATAAAACTCCTTTATGATATAAAAGTCCCTCTTGAAATAGTTTCTCATGAGACCACTTTTGTCTACGTGTTTCTTGCATTTCGTCATTCATCAAAACAAGATTTATCCCAACAAATTCTCCTTTTTTGATGATGACAAACCATGTCTATTGTATACTTACTTCTCAGCTTACTATTTTGACCTATTAACATTTAAGCATGGAACACTTGGGTAAAACAGGTTAGTTTGAGTTATAACTAGTGCACTCCCTAGATTTCCCCATTTTGACATCATTGAAAATGGTTTCAAGTGAAATAATAATGATGTTAGTATAATGGAATAATATCCAATCTGCACCAAAATATGATCAGCACGATTTTAATCAAATCAATAAATAATTGTGATTAACACAGACAATATCACAAAAAGCTGAATTAGTGTACGAAGAAACAAAACACACCATAGAATACAACCAAAAAGTAGTAAATGTCTTAAAGAGAGAGCACGCAAGGCAAGATTCACAAAAACAACATAGTGGAACAGGGAATTGAATAGAAGTAATTAAGGTGTCAAGGGGCTTAGGACGGATTTGGAGTCGTCACCATCTGAGTCAGGTGGCGCACAATGACGATATTAGTAGCCCTCTTCTGAGCAAGTTCATGTTGTAGAGCCACTACTCGAGCTTCCTAAGTTTGCTTCTCTATTTAATTAGTAGTCATCATAGTAGCGAGTTCATTTTCCTTCTCAGCAAGCTGATGTTGTAATCGCTGAAGAGGTGTGTCAAGACGCCTCATAGAAACATGGAGAGCCATACGATTCACCCTTCCCACCACATCCTTAACTGTTTGAGAATCCCATACCTGAACTGGCACGTCAAAGGCTTCAAAGATGGAAGCCATCCAAAACCCATAAGGAAGGGCATGCCCATTTTTATCCTGATTGAGAACCCTGTGCATATGTTTGATGATCAGAGAGGGTAAGTCAATAGGGACCTCTATGTCCAGTAGCTCCATAAGAGTGAGATCAAGAAAATTAGCCTACGTCCGTCTTTGTTTCCCATGTAGAATAATATTATGAACCACATCAAAGTATAGTTGATACATTGGAGACATCTCATTCTTCTCAACACAACGATGATGAGTCAGATTAGGCTGGGAAGAGAATTTTTGAGAGATACATAGAGTAGAGGACTGGTTGGGCAAAGGGGGCCACTCAAGCTTCACATAATGACCCATCCTTCAGAAGGAATCCCCAATATCCGAGCAACATCCGCAATATGTACCAAATGAATAGGAGTGTTTCTCACAGTAGAAGTAAAGGATAGCCCACCACTCTTGCCATTTATGTAAAATACAGTTACCTCTTTCTTTGCCAACTTTTGTTGGGTATCTCCTTGAAGAAAAAGAGTTGACCACCCTTAGGCCTCCAATTTAGTCAGTAATACAGCCATCTCAGGGCCTCCAAATCCAGTGACCACTCCTCCCTTAAGAACAGATTGCTGAGGGAGGTGAATGATACGATCAAGCTTAGATGAAGAAACGAGGGGGGGAGGGGATTGGACTGAATTAGATTCTCAGCATCGGATCCTTACAAAAAACTGGATGGGGAAACAGGGGAAGGAACCTGTTACTTTTTGAATTTTTTTAGAGGATTGGACTTTGGATGCAGGTTTGGGAGAGAGCTTAGGAAATGAAGACTTCTTGGCTATTGTGGAGGTCTTTGACTTAGAGCTTGAAGATTGTGAAGTTATATGCTTGCCACGTCTAACCCCACAACTAACAAGATCATCATCACAAAGAACTATGGCAGGGATTGTAGGTGAAGTACTAGCAGAAGCACATGTTCTCTTACTTGCCGCCATAATCAGAAATCAAACAATGCATTAAAAAATAATATATGTATAATTAGTGCAAACATAATTAATACAAACATTACTAATACACTTTATATTTTTTTACACACTACCAAACGATCCTATATTTAACATTATTCTTATATATTCTATCAAACGACCGCAAAACAAGATATTACTAATACACAAAGTTAATGAGTTTATATCTTAAGAGGTCATTGAACTATAAGAAATGATCTAACAAAGTCATTTAACTTTGTTTTATATCAATAAAATCACTCAACTTAAGATATTTATCTACAAAAATCACCCAACTACATTTATCATTAAAATAAATTTAATACAGCAAAATAAATTATTTTTTATGCCATATAAATTACATGGATCATATAAATAATTTTTAAAAAAAATCATTTTATCACGATTATCAGTAATCTCGTTCTTTTTTTCCAATCACAAATGAAAAAAATATATCAAATTTTGGGTATGAAATCCAAATTCATAAGAGATCCAGACATATCACAGTACAACTAGCTAGCAACATATATCTAATGAAATTCTATAAATCACATTAGGGAATTGAAAAGAGAAATTGCACATTATTACTTGTATTTTGTTTTGGTGTATATATTATTATTACTCGTTTACTTATATCTACATATATGAATATGGAGATTGGAGTATCTAACTAAAGTGACCAATAAATAAATAAAAAATCTTTTACGAGCCGTGGCTCATAGGGTAGAAAATAAAAATTGAAGCAACGTGGGTATAAGTCGAATTTATACGGGGCGAAACGGTTTAAAAATATAAAATTTTAATTTGTGAGATTCATATTTATATGGCAAATAAAATAATTTATTAGTCATGTCAAATTTATTATAAATTAAGAAGGAGATCTTTTAAAATTTTGTTTATTGTGAGGTCCATATTTACATAACATATTTGGGGAAACTAAATAAATACCCCATTAAAATTTTATTTACAAACATATATTCCTTTACATTCGTACTTCACTAAATAATTAAATTATATATTCCTAACTAATTTCGCTTAATTGATATTAAATCAATATCATATACTGTATTGATATCAATAAGATTGATAATTTCGCTTAACTGATACTAAATCAGTATCTTATATTGTATTGATATCATTAAGATTGATAATTTCACTTAATTGATACTGAATCAATATATATATATATATATATATATTGATGTCATTAAATTTTCTTGTTCAGAAATTATTCATTAGTCAAAGATAATATAATATATATAGGATAAAAATACTTTCTCTTTACCTTTTAGCTAATATTAACATTTTATTTATTTTTTTATCAAAATAAAATATTTTATCTATATTGAATTTCATGTAACAAGATTTTTACAATTAAAAGAGAATATTTTACATATAAAATTTTGTGAAATTTAAATATAAAAAGATAATTTAAATATATTTTTGACACGAACTAACCTCACAGTATTTTGGTCAAATAGTATGACTTCACTTGTACGGCATTTAACTTGCAAGAGTGTAGTTGCTACAGTACTAGTTTTGTTTTACTCCCAAAGCTCATGTGTAATTTTTGTGCTTCATGACAAAGACAAGACAAGACAAAAGATAAAGACAAAAAGTAGAAGAATTTACTCTCTTTTCCACTTCCTTTACCAATGTCTTAAAAGCGGGAAAGTAAATGTAATCTTTCGTTTAAAAGTGTGATCACTCATCTTTTTTTGTTTTTCAAGTTTCGGAAAATGGGTGATCCATTTGATGAAGAAATTGATGTTCCTTCGTGTATACTGGATGCACCTTTACCATACTCTGTAGAGACGATGCTCGAGAAAATTTGCAACGAGCAGGGCCAAAACCCACTGGGTACTGGCATTAGAAGGAGGCTAAGCTCTATTGGCGAAAAAGGGTCATTAGAAATGCTCAAAATAATAACGTCTCGTCCTATCAAGAAGAGTCTCTCTGCTTTTCTTGTTTACTTGATTGATCGCTACCCGGATTGTCTCTCCTCTAGCCCCTTCAATAGTCCACTCAAACGCTCTTCTTCCCCTCTTCTCTTTCCATCTCCAGGTATTCTTTTTCTTATAATGTTTGTGTACAAGTGCTGAAAGTCTTTGGCAAAAAAACATCTTTAAACTACATCCATTCTTCAAGTATTTAAAAATGAACAATTTTCATTCTTCTGTTAGATATCCTCAAAAAAAACTAAGGGATCCTTCAAAATCTGAGCAATTCACCTGACTATTAACAAAAATTTTCCTACATAATTTCATTAGTTGTTATAAGAAGTTCTTGGAAAAAATATTAAAAATCTTAGGCATTATTATTGCTTACGGAAACAAAAAATGTTTGAAAGTTGTGAGGATACATGATTTGCTTTTTTTCTCATTTAGTAACGGAAAGAAGCTAGATGTTAATTATCTTTACCTTTTTCATAACCAAACTATATTTAGATCAATAATTTTTTTGGTTAATTTGATATTGAATAGATCAAAATATTGATTGTGTCTTGTGTTTGAGTTTCTTTCTACATTATTAGAAGCAGAAGTCTCCAACAAACGCCGCTTCTAGCCAGTGGCGGATCCAGAAATTTACGGCTATGGGTGCTCACTGTTTTTAACTTATATCAACCAAAGAGCGTAATTGCGAGCTAAAATTCGTCAACATAGGCGTTATTTTTTTTCAATTCAATGCAATAGACAATCGGAATATTTGGATTGGTTCAAGAAAAATAGGAGTCACAAACAATTGTAGTTACCAAAAAGGCAAACTAGCGAGAAGGAAGACTTTTTCGCTTTTGAATTGGAGAACTAAAATAAAGGCGCTAGAACAAATTATTTTTTTCCTTCCCTTTTATTTTTCCTAATTAGACTGATGAGAAAGAAAAAGTTAATAGACATGGAAGATCATGACCATTTATATTTTTTTGGAGATTAAGTTACATAGTAGACATGAGCATGACCGATTCAAGATTTTAAGATCGTGGTTACTTTTTAAGCTATCAATCATAAAATATAAATGAATAAATTTAACACTTGTCATAAGAAAGATAATTATATTTATATAAGATAGCAAAAAAAAATCAATAAGAAAAATTATCTTGAAAAACAAATTTTGTTTTAGAAAAATTAGAAATAGGACAATTCGTGAAAAGGGTAGAAAGAAAAGAGTTGGATTTAAAATAAAAAGAATGCTACTACAGGGAATCGAACCTGGGCATTTAAGCAGTATAAGACCTTGAGAACCCGTTTACAACCACCGCACTAACTAATACATTTGTTTATTGGGTGCTCATTTTTTATTTTATACGATACTGTCTTAATTTTGATACAAGTATATATAGTTCGATACGAGCTTAATGGGTGCTCGAGCACCCGGGTAGCCTCATGTGGATCCGCCCCTGTACTGAGGAATATCTTGTCCCTTAATAATCGGAATTTCCATTTTTTTTATTAAAAAAATAGTATATATTAGAGCGATCTTCACTTTTAAAATACGAAATCTTCTTTTTTTATATATGTTAGTATACAATTAATCGTGCTAACACTAAAAAAAGTAGCAGTGACAGTATTTATTACTAGAACTAGGAAAGATCAAACATATATAATGGACAAGCAACATGCTAAAGTTATCACATAAGGGTGCAAAGATTCTTCCCCATTTTTTGTTCAAATTAAAGATTCTTCATATATAGGTAGATTCTACTCATAAGTTTCCCATATATTGCTATGATGACCAACTATTATGGGTATCAGTACTGGCCAACAATTATATTAATATTAAGTACGAGTGTCACAGCCTCACATATTACTTATGTTGCTAATTTAGTGTTAGAGTTACATATATAGTGGTAAACATATGAGCCGCTGATTTGATTTATGAATTTATTATTATAAATAATATTATCATTTTCATGGAAGATATGTGGATAAAATTTTGAGAGAGATTTATAACTAAAAAATAGGTATATTTGTAAATAAGTTTCGGAAATACACACTTTTATGTAATTAGTACAAATCAACAACTCTTAAAATTGATGACAAATTTTACTTGGACACTTAAATTATGTCATGCTTTAATTGAGCACTTAAAGATACGATAAGTAACTTATGATTTTGAAAATATTACTATGTGTGTGTAATTAAGCGTCCATTGCATAGATAATTAAATCAAATAAAACATGATACTTTTTTTTTAAAAATCATGCACGTCCAACATCAATTAGAACACATTTTATATTAAATGACTGATTGAAGCTAATGTGTATAACTAAAAAAATTAAAAGTGATATATATTTTAAATAATTAACTTATCTTTGTAATGAATACTTAAAAATACATTCAAAATTGAACCAGAAGTATCTAGTAGAAAATTTTCGTCATGTGTATAATTAAATACATTTTTTTAAACCGAAAATAATTTTTCTAAGCGTTTAAATGAAGTGATAAATTTCAGTCAAATAGAGAAATAAAATAATGGAAGGGATAGAGTGCAAGACTGCAGCCGATGCACTAAATTGGCACAAAGTGCCATCCAGTGTTGTATACTGAAACAAGTGACTCTTTTTTGTAAATTTTATATTGAAAAGTAATGAACAAATATGCCATAGACACAGTACACTTGGCTATGAAACAAAACTAGATTAATTAATTTAAAATTGTTTTGTGAAAGTAGCGGTCTATTTTTCTTTCAACGTTAATGCACAATCTGATGAGTATTTGATTTCATCACATCAAAAATTAACTGAATGAAAGAGTGGTGTTCATATGTTTTGTGGGATGAATTAATTTTTCCACTCTTTTAGCATTGGAGCTACTTCTCCTTAAATTAATACTACGTCAAGTTGGCCAGGGAATTACTAAGATTCGATTCTCAGTGCCTCTGACGAAATACCACCTGCAAAATGGGCTAAATTGAGACTTTAACTTTTGGGGATTGGTTGGTTGGGGGCTTCAGTACATCTAATGTCCACATAAAATCCCAAGCAATAATTTATGAGTCGACATAATAATTTTTTTTTGGAATATAAGCTTATATTTTTATATTATGATATTTTATAAATTTATATTTTTATATCATGATATCTTAAAAGTTAACTTTAACTTTTAAAAATTTACAACGCATTATACATAAGTTTAATTGCTAAATAGTAAAAATTAAAAATCATTCCGTTTGAAGGTAGAAACGTGTAATTCTATGTTGATTTATTAGTACAAAGTTTTTTTTAAATTCTTTTTTTTTTGTTTTTCTCATATATAGTATAGATAATATAATACATGAGCAAAATTATGGGAAGTAATGTTTTATATAGGGATGTATATGGCCGAGTTGGTTCGGGTTTTTCAAATATCAAATTAAATCATTTGTGTCGAATTTTTAAATTTATAAACCAAATCAATAAAATTTGGGTTTTTCAACCTTGGTTTTTTTCGGATTTTTCCAGTAAAGTATTCATACAAACATACAATTTACTTCTACTTCAAATATTTCTTTAGTCCTACCAAAATAAAACTATTTAAGGTGTTTCTTAAGAAAATAACACAAAATATGATATGATTAATGACACTAAAATATCCAACAAAAATAATAATAATGAAATCGGGTAAAACAAATATTGCAAATTAATAAGTCATAATAAAAATGATCATTATTTAAAAGTACTAAATCATGCTAAAATAAATTTAATAAGTATTAGTTACATGACTAAACATTAAATGAAATTAAAATTAGATTATGTATTTTAATTGTCTAAACCAATGTAAAACTAAAGAACAACTATTCCATATTATTGTCATTCTTAGTGTTGAATTGATCTTCTTTTTGCATTAGTATTAATTTGATTTTGATTTAAGCATTATTATAATCACCAACATCTATGGACTATATAATTTTTACTGGACCATTAAGAATTCTAAGTTTCAAATTTGAAATAATATATTAAAAGATAAAAACTATTAAAAAGTATAAGAAATATTTAAAAATTATATCAAAGTAAATATTTTTATGTATAAAATAAAATTTTAAAATTATATACATAATGTCGGGTTGGTTTGGTCTCGGGTTGATTTTTTAAAATTGAAACCAAACCAACCCAGTTATAGTCGGGTTTTATTTTTTCAATACCAAACCAAATCAAACCAAGGTACCAAACCACTAGTTATTTTTTTTTCGATTCAACCCAACTTACAGTTTGATTTGATTTTCGGTTCGATTTTATACCCTAGTACGTGGACTAAGAATACAGGAATCAGTGAATAGATGGATGGATATAAAATACTTACTGAAAATGACAAAACTAACCATTAATCCATTATATTAGAATGGTTGGCAAACTTTTATTTTGTTTTAAAAAGTAAAAATTTGTACTAATACATATAACTGAACAGTCACTCAGAAATAAACCATGTATTACAATGCTTTAGTTACTAATCTCTATCTATCTATCTATTATTATCCATACCTAACTTGTTACTAACAAAAAATAACGTTAATCATCATCCACTAAATTTACATTATTTAGTTATCATCTATTAACCGTGTCATTAATTCGTGGGACATGCAATATATAGTTCATAAAAAATCGAGCACTAAACACATTTTTAATTTATTACCGGAAGTATTGACCTAACTTATTTATGAAATATTTTTTAACTATATTTAAAGCACTTGGCTAGTTGGCTGTCTTTGATTTCTTCTTTAAAAAAAATGATCAGATCGAGCGTAAATTCTTAAACAACGTCAACAACAATAACTATATCTCAATCACAATAAATTACAAATTAGAAATTCATCACGATTTTGAAATGCCGTGTTATTTTTGGTTTAAAGTTAAACACGCTTTACTTAGTGAAATTAAAAGTACGCATCCTTTTAAGTTTAAGTGTTTATGTGGGGAGGGAAGAAGGACCATTATTATTACCTAAGAATAAAACTTTGAGTTTTCCACGCAATTTTGACAATTTGAAAAATACATCTTTTAATCACTATCTCTCAATTGTTTAATCTTTCTTTTTTACATAATAAAGTTATAATCGTAAGTCAAGCAATATGTACACGTAGTAGTAGTACACAATTTATAAGATTAAAGCAAGAAGGTTCAAAGTGACAGCACAACCTTAGCTTTATGTTATTAATAATAATAAAAAATCAACCTTTGAATTATAATTAGATCATCAAAGCAAAATGCTCTATTCCCTGACAGAGAGAGATTACATTTAACACGTTGTCCCAAGAGAAAAAATACTCTAAACTGTAAGAGAAAGAAAGACTATTTTCCCTCTGTTTCAGTTTGTTTGTTTAATTTATTTATTTTTATCTAATTTAAAAAAATATTTTTTTCCTTTTTTGGCAAGTTTTAAATTTAAACTTTTCACGAGATATATACTTAAGACGATAAGATTAAATGACATTTTAGTATATTTTGTGTATCTTCAGTTTAAGATCATAAAATTTAAAAATCTGTACAAAATTAAAATCAATCAAACAAATTAAAATGGAAGAAATATGAAGTTACATTTTGGGCTCAATCATTGAGAAAAGCTTATAGTAGTGGCTGCTGAATTTGGGTGAACAGTATCCACAAATCTTTAAAGTTTAATCCTTTTAGTCTACCAACATTAATATTTTTTAGGCTAAAGAAAATGTATCTCAAAAAGAAAAAGAAGAAGAAATGAGAGGATTGTGTCTAACAACATAGAGCACCAAAGAACTAAAACTTATCGAGCCAAACGAAATGACAGAAAGCCTACTACTTAGATAAAGCAAGAGGAATTAATTAAGGATGTGTTTGGTAACCATTTTCTAACAAACATTTTTTAAATTTTCTTATGTTTTGGTAGAGTAAAATAAGACAAGTTTTTTTAAGAATGAGTAAAATGGAATATGTGATAAACTTAGCGAAAACGAATGACATAAGTGACATTTCACATTGATTGTATTTATATACCATTCAAGCAAACACTATCCTCGTAGTATTTGAATAGAATACATACAAACATTTTGAAAACAATATGCGTATCAAACTTCAGAAAATAAATATAAATCCAATTATTTTTCAGCAAAAAAATTTCATTCATATATATCATACACACCTTAAATAATGCAATTTTTTTTTTGTACAATTTATTTGTTGAATGTGGGTTAGGCTGGCAAGTGGCATCAATCGAAGCCTAATTAATGTATAGGAAATCATATTAAGATAAACATGTCACTAGCTAACATGTAATTTACAAAATTAAGAAATTAGTTTAATTTAATTTCATTAAAACTAAACACTATAGGGATAAATGACAACCCACCAAGACATGTTAAGTCTAGCAAGTAAAGCAATTGCAAAGCTAAGCATATCTTGCCTTTTCAATCATCAGCCAAATTGATCTTCTCAATTGGAGCCATATAAACTCTAATTATTGATGCCAAATGGCAGCCAATTATTGGTCCACCCATCATTTCTTGATATTTATTTTAGCTGATTAGAAGTTTCATTTTGTATAGAAATTCATTAAAATCAAACCCCTCTCCCCAAAAAAAAAAAAAAGCATGATATAGTTCCCCTAGTATCAAACCACTTGAGATTAATACTTCTTTCCCATATATCCCTGCAAAATTACATGAAATGATCAACTATTTTATTATGTGAAAAGGGTTAAAAATACCCTCAACTTTGTTTTATTGGTTGATTATGCTCTTACCGTTAAAAATGAAGTTATTCTTACCTCTGCCGTTACTAATTTCATCATTTGTGCGCCTCAATTGGATGTAAAGCCCCAAATAAATTAAAATTACCCAATTATAACCTGACCCGATCCACCTAATAATATGACACACATGTTGTGCATATTTTAGGTTCATCGATGTATCGCAAAAAAGATAAGCCCATCGTTAACATTAATGTTGAGGTGCAAAATCCGGTTATAATCTTTGTTAAGATTAGTGAGCAAAATTAGTTAGTTCACTATTCAAAATAGGAAGTGTATAAGTTAGTTAGTCGGTTATATAACTACCTATCCAAAAGTTAGTTAGGAGCTCTAACTAACTAAGTTCCAGAAGTGTTGTATATAGATAATCACTTTTGTACTCATTTGTTTCAATGAATCAAAATGAAAGTGGTGAGAGATCTTACAACTCTTAGATATAAGCTTCTATAACAGATTGATTCTTCTTCTTCTTCCTCGTCTATTTCTTCTTATTCTTCTTCTTCTACTATTTCTCTAGTTCTAATCTTCATTAACTACATGGTATCAAAGCTTTCAAGCAAGAGATTCATTGCTTGATTCTGGAATTCCGCAAGTTTTTCTCGATTGACATTAATACAGATTCGAAGGTTCGAAGTTGGTACAAGAAATGACACCAAATTCTGTTGATTCTCAAGGTCAGGCCACTAGTACCAATGGAGGAGCTGTAGCTGTGATTGATCACAATCACCCATTGTTCTTGCACTTTTCTGATGTAAATGGGATACAAATAATTTCGTTTCAGTTAACTGGAGTGGAAAATTATTCAATTTGGTTTAGATCAATGAAGATTGTGTTGCTAGGAAGAAACAAACTGGGTATGGTTGATAGATCTTGTAAAAAGGAAATGTTTCCAAGGCTAGAGGGCAATTGGGAAAGAGTCAATGCCATAGTTCTGTCTTGGATCATGAATTCTGTTTCAAAGAGCTTGTTAGGAGGCATAATGTATGCTTCAAGTGCTAAAGTTGTATGGGATGACTTGTTTGAAAGATTCAACAAGGTGGATGGATCAAGAACATTTAAACTTCATAAAGAAATTGCCACCGTAAGTCCAGGCACGAGTTTTGTTTCTGTGTACTATTCTAAACTCAAAGGACTGTGGGAAGAGTTTGAAGCTCTAGTTCCAATCCCAGGGTGTTCTTGTGAGGGGTCAAAGGAATATAGTGTGCATCATCAAAATTTGAAGTTGTTTCAGTTTCTCATAGGGTTGAATGACTTATATATGCAAGCAAGAAGTCAAATTCTGATGCTGAAACTAGTACCTAGTGTTAATCAAGCTTATTCTATGATCTTAAGTGATGAAAGTCAAAGGTCTGTTGTAGCTAATGCAGGAGTGTTGGGTACTGGTCCAACGAGTCTACAAGGGTCTTTTGATGTTGTTATGTACTCAAGGACAAGTGGAACTCAAAATAGATTCAAGAAGGGATATAATCTTGTGTGTGATTTTTGCAAAATTAAAGGACATACAAGGGAAAATTGTTACAAGATCATTGGGTATCCACAGGATTTTAAGTTCAAAAAGAAGAGAGTAAGTAGCTTTGCATATAATGTAACTGGTGAGTCTGAGGATGGGTTGAGGTCAAGGTCTGATGATGGAGTGAGGTCAAATGCAAGTGATACAGGAAGTGGACAGTTGAGGTGTGATGGAGAGGTTAAACTACCGCATCAGAATCAGCTGGAATCCTGTACATTGACTAGGGAGCAATATAATTAGGTCTTGCAATTCCTTGACAAGAAGTCAGAGGTTTCACATTGTGTAAATGCAGCAGGTACGAATCCTACTTCAAGAAGTCAGAGTCACAATCCAGGATGGATAATAGATACAGGAGCCATAAATCATGTTGTGGCTGACCTGAGTCTCTTAAAAAATCAGTCTAAATCTAAAGTTGAAAATCCCAAGAAAGTACATCTTCCAAATGGTAATAAAGCCTTGGTAACACATCTAGGTTCTAGCATACTAGATGGGAAGAACACAGTTTCAGGAGTATTTTATATTCCTCAGTTCAAATTTAATCTATTATCTGTTGCTAAACTAACCAATGAGTTGAATTGTTCTGCTTCATTTTTTCCTGACTTTTGGTAAAGAGGATGGATGATTGTACATTTTGTCCAACAAAATAGATAAAGAAGATGATGTTGTATTGTCAGCAAGACATTCTTAGCACAGTGATAGAAAGACTAAGAAAATAGATATTCAGTTACTACATAAAAGGCTTGGGCATAGTTCTAGTGCAAAGCTTAAGAAGTTGTTAAATACTAGTTTGGAGGATATTACAAAGTCTATAAGTAAATGTATTGTATGTCCTTGTGCCAAACAAGCTAGAATGTCATTTCCTATTAGTATTTCTAGCAGCTTGAGTACTTTTGATTTACTACATATGGATTTGTGGGGTCCTTATAAAAAACCTACATTTGATGGTTTCAAATACTTCTTAACTATTGTAGATGACTACTCTAGAATGACTTGGGTGTTCCTGTTAAGAATGAAGTCTGATGTGTGTACAATGCTGAAAACTTATTTGACTTACATAAAGACTCAATTCAATAAACAAGTGAAGGTTATAAGAAGTGATAATGGTACTGAATTTGTGAATACAAACTGTTCTGAGTTGTTCAAAGAGTTAGGCATAATACATCAAACTTCATGTGCTTACACACTCCAACAAAATGGAATAGCTGAAAGAAAACACAGACACATCTTAAAGATAACACGAGCCATAAGATTTCAAGCACATATTCCTATAATGTTTTGGGGGTTATGTGTTAAAGCTGATGTTTATATTATTAACATGATGCCTAGTAGTGTTATTGCTGATATGTCTCCCTTTGAAAAACTGTATAATAAGAAACCTTCTTTGCATCAGTTAAGAGTGTTAGGATGTCTATGTTTTGCTAAGAGAGTAAATGAGTTAGACAAGTTGAAGCCCAGGTCTACAACTTGTGTTTTCCTGGGCTATGCTGAGACTCAAAAAAAATATGTGGTATATGATCTAGCTAATAATGTCTTTTCTGTCAACAGGGTTGTAGGGTTTCAGGAAGATGTTTTTTCATTCAAACTCAAGTCCAAGGATTCAGTTCCTATTCTTACTTACACTGGTATAAATCATGAAGTGGATGATCTAAAAGAAGTGTCAATATCAACACATTTACAGCATAATTCTTAAGCTGAGTTGCTGCCTCAAGAATAAGTTGAAAATACTGAGGTGGAGACTTCTACCAACCTACAACAAACAAATGTATATGAGGATATACAAGCAGAACATATATCTCAAACTGAAGTGAGGAAATCAGGAAGAGGAACCAAACCTCCATTATGGTTAAAATATTTTGTGTCACTAAACATCCATAAAGGACCTTACAGTTTGGATAAATATGTGTCATACAACAGTATTAATCCTACCTATCAGGCATATTTAGCAAAGATGTCAAGTGTGACAGAACCACAGTCTTACAAGGAGGAAACATCTGATCCTAAGTGGACTGAGGCAATGAATGCTGAGATAAAGACATTGCAAGATAATCATACTTGGGAAGTAGTTGAGCTTCCTGATGGAAAAACGCCTATAGGTTGCAGATGGATATTCAAAGTTAAGTACAAATCTAATGAAGAGGTTAAAAGGTTCAAGGCAAGGTTGGTGGCAAAGGGGTACAACCAAAAAGAAGGTATAGATTATCAAGAAACCTTCAGTCCTGTTGTAAAAATGAAGACTGTTAGGACTGTCTTGGCTATTACTGCACAACAACACTGGCAGATACATCAAATGGATGTATTTAATGCATTTCTTCAAGGAGATTTACCTGATGAAATCTATATGCAATTACCTCAGGGATTTGAGAGTCAGGGGGAGAATAAAGTGTGTAGACTCACTAAATCCCTTTATGGATTGAAACAGGCTCCCAGACAGTGGAATGCAAAGTTATCTAAGGCATTGCTAAGGTTTGGGTATAATGAAAATGATCACTCTTTGTTTATCAAGAAAACATCAACAGGTTCAGTGTTTGTTCTCATATTGTGGATGATATGCTAATTACATGAAGTAGTGTTCAGCTCATTGAAGAAACAAAAGCTAAACTAAATCAAACCTTCAAGATGAAGGACTTAGGAGAATTAAGGTTTTTTCTGGGGATTGAGTTTGCCAGATCAAGTAAGGGTATACTGATGCATCAGAGGAAGTATGCATTAGAACTCATTTCTGAAACAGGACTGGGAAATGCAAAATCAGCAGTAACTCCTATTGACAATAACAACAAGCTAAGCTTAAAACAATATGATGATCACTTCAATTCAGAGAATGTACAAGAAGATCCTCCAGCTGATCAAAGCCTATATCAGAGATTGATAGGAAATCTACTATAGCTTACTATGACAAGGCCTACTATTGCATTTGGAGTGCAAACTTTGAGTCAGTTCTTACAACAACCTAAAAAGACTCATATGGAAGCAGCTTTAAGGATTGTTAGATACATAAAAAGTCAGCCAGGTCAAGGGATATTATTATCCAGCATTCAAGATACCAATCTCATAGCTTTTTGTGATGCTGACTGGGCATCTTGTCCTCTTACAAGGAAGTCTGTAACAGGGTATTTTATCAAGTTTGATAACTCAGTGGACTCATGGAAGTCTAAGAAACAATCTACTGTTTCTAGAAGCTTAGAAGAAGCTGAGTACATGAGTATAACTACAACTGTAACAGAAATCATCTGGATGCTGGGGCAGTTAAAAGACTTAGGGATTGAAATGCATAAACCTGTAGAAGTATGGACATACAGTAAAGCAGCCATCTTGTTAGCTGTTAATCATGTGTATCATGAGAGGACAAAACACATTTGAGATAGACTGCCACTTCATAAGGGAAAAAATTGTACAAGGAATAATATGTACCAAGTACACTCCTACACATGAACAACCAGCTGATATGCTTACAAAAAGGTTGACTAAAATTCAACATCAGTTACTCAGTTCCAAGCTTGGAGTTCAGAACATATTTTCACTTCCAAGCTTGAGGGGGAGTGTTAAGATTAGTGAGCAAAATTAGTTAGTTCAATATTCAAAATAGAAAGTGTATAAGTTAGTTAGTCGGTTATATAACTACCTATCCAAAAGTTAGTTAGGAGCTCTAACTAACTAAGTTCCAAAAGTGTTGTATATATATAATCACTCTTGTACTCATTTATTTCAATGAATCAATAAGAAAGTTGTGAGAGATCTTATAACTCTCAAATATAAGCTTCTATAACAGATTGATTCTTCTTCTTCTTCCTCGTCTATTTCTTCTTATTCTTCTTCTTCTACAATTTCTCTAGTTCTAATCTTCATTAACTACAATCTTGGACGGTAACTAGAAGATTCTAGAATTAAACGAAGAACAAATAATCGATATAGTGAAGACTGGTAAATTGGTTTGTTCTGGAAAAATTCAAATGGCTTCGACTCTGAATCAAAATGCAGCTAAAGAAGTAAAGCTGACCAATCTGCAAACTGATGAGGCCTAACACTTTTGTAAACCTAAAAGATGCACACCCACCATGCATGTGTATTAATTATTTTAACAAAATTCCCAATGTGTTTGATGGGAATCAAGTTTGTTAAGTGTGTTGTAATTAAGTTTCAACTCATGTGGTTTCATTTCTCAATTAAATCAAACTCTTTTAATATTGGGACAATTTGTTTAACTCGATTGGTCTCATGCTTTCTTTAATTTCCTTCTATTACAATGTTACATAATTAAAATGGCTAATATATTATTTAAAAACTAGCCGTATATACTTACCCTTACTTGTAGAACAAAAATAAAGAACCGTGAATTTTGTTCACCAATATCGGCCGGATAAGAATTCGGTATACTCGCCCTCTATAAAAACTACTTAATCATGCAAATATTTATATCATATTTACTAATTATCTGTAGCTTGAAATAATTACATTTTATATAACTAATTAATAATTTCATATGTACTAGATTTCCATAGATAATTCTTTGATATCAAAAATCAAATGAAAAGTAAATAAAAATTAGCTGAATCTTGATCACCTCAATTATCAATTTTCCCCAAAAAATTATTGATATAACGACATTTTGACTTTGCAAAGGTGAAGATGGTGTGAAATTAAGCTCCAACTTCATTCAGTTGGTAAAGGAGAAGGAAAGATCATATCTCCTCGTAAACTCACACCGTCCTAACATTGTTTTTTTAACAGCAAACATGAGTCTCAAATTTTTTATTTTTTTTGGATGCTATTTTCAACCGGTAATAATATTATAGATTTTTTTATGAGAAATAGTATGAATTGCATATGTTTTTGTGGAGTTAATATTTCAAAAGGTCACTCAACTTTGAGAATTTATCTAGCAAAGTCATTGAACTTTGTTTTGTATCAATAAAATCACCAAACTTAGACATTTCTATCAATAAAATCACTCAATCAAATTTATTATTAAAATAATATTGACATAGCAAAATAAATTACTCCTATATTTTTATATCATATAACACGGACCCACAAATAAATAAAATAAAAGAAAACTCATTAAATCGGGACAAACTAAATCACGGAATCAATTTTTTTTTTTATGATATTGTTGAATAATTTACGTCTTGATTTAATAAATAAATGGATATTTTTTTCTTAGTGAAACATATTTTGGTATTACTGTAATATCATAATAATTTGCCTCCTTAATAAAAAATGAGTACAAGTACTATAGCAAAACAACAAATTAAATCCAAAACAGGAAGAAAAACAATAAACAAATGTCAAAAACAGAACAAGTATTTATTAATTAAGTTCTTTGGCGTGTAATCTATTTTTAGATGTTTCTTGCTATATATATATATATAACAGGTAAAAATCTTACTTTTCCTTCGTAATTTCACTGTTAGCTAACGTTAGATTTGTTTAAGCTTGAAAAAATTAATTTTCAAAATTGTTAATAAATAAGTTTTGAAATTTGAAATTGTGTTTAGACATACATTTTAGGTGACTTTTTAAAAAAAAAATTGTGAGAGGAAGTGAAAAGTTTTTAATGAGATTTCTTTAATTTTATTTATTTTTGGGATTCATATAAAAATAATAATTTATTTTGCTATGTCAATACTTTTTTTTAGTAATAAATTTGATTGAGAGATTTTATTGATAGAAAGGTTCAAGTTTAGTGATTTTAGTGATATAAAACAAAGTTCAATGACTTTGCTAGATAAATTCACAAAATTGAGTGACCTTTTGAGATATTAACTCTGTTTTTGTGTGGAATTCACTAATTTTTTTTATAAATTTAAATAGAGGGATGCAAGTTGTTAAGTTTTAAATACTTGGAGGATTTTTTTTGTTAAAAAGGATAATTTAAGGATGTAGTTTAAGTTGGGGTATAGTTAAAGGATGTTTTTAGCCAAAAACTCTAAATAAATAAGATGATAAAATATGTCGCTATGGAGTTCTCTTTAAAATCCCTTTCCCTTTGCCCTTTGAACTTCTCCAAGCTTTTTGTATCTCTCAATATTTACGTCCAGATTCATTCCTTAATTACTACTAGTTGAGCCTAAATGGAATTTTGGTTCCTTATAAGGTTTTGAAACAATTTTTTCTTTTAAATTTGCTTTTGTGGTTTGAGTTAAACTTAAGACATAATTTAACATGATATTGTAATTAGACCCGAAATAGGCTCTCAAGAAATTGGACAAATGTAGAGGGTAGAAATACCCTCAATATAAATATAAAAATGTGTACACAACGGACCGGAAAGTGGAACAATGAATAAAAAATGTTCAGATCCGAGCAGTGAAGAAATTAGGATTTTCATTACGAGGATTCAAAATATTATGAAGTAAACATACACACTAGGCCTAGCCGAAGAAAATTCAAAAATAATTTTAATCATATATAAATAATACAATTTTCCATCTAAATAGGTCCGAATGAACCCTTATCCCTAAGATGACTCTGCGCCTCCACCTTTGAATTTGGTTTGAGGCCTCCCAATAGCATTTCTATGATATGACTCAGGTTCAAGAACTAATTTAACAACGTAAACTTTCTCTTTCTCTCTACAATAAGGCCCATTCTTGACAATATTGAAACCTCTCTATTTTGTGAGTCTACTGAGAAATACCTTGTCCCTTAATAATCTGAATATCCATTTTTTTTAAAAAAATATATTAGAGCAATCTTCACTTTTTTAAAAACAAAATCTTCTTTATTTATATATGTTAGTACAATTAATCGTGCTAACACTATAGTAGCAGTAACAGTATATATTACTACAACTAGAGAAGACCAAACATAATGGACAAGCAGCATGATAACGTTATCACATAAGGGTGCAATGATTCTTCCCCATTTTTTGTTCAAATTCAAGATTCTTCATGTATAGGTAGATTCTACCCCAGACCTATACTCATAAATTTCCTACATATTGCTATGATGACCAAAATGTAACAAATTATTATGGGAATCACTGGCCAACAATTTTTTATTTTTATTAAGTAGAAGTGTCACAGTCGCAGATATTACTTACATACATTACTATATGTTGCAATTTAGTGTTAGACTTACGATGTTGGAAAACATATGAGCCGCTGATTTCATTGATCATCTCTTAATTTATTACATAAATTTTTTACTACATTTCAGTTGCATTATTAATTTATTATATAAGGGCATTTTGTTTTATTCAAATTATCTATAGGTTGAGGAAATACATCTTTTTATATTATCAGAATACATCGACAACTTGTTAATTTTGATAATAAATTTTATTTAGACATAAAAATAATGGTCTGTTATAATTGAGCATGTACTTAATTAAATATATGATAATATGATCTTATTAGACATTTATGATTTTGAAAAATAATTAGTATATGTTTTCAAGCGTCAATATGTGTAGATATATAAGTTAATAAAATAAAATATGACACTTTTTCTAATTATACACATCCAATATCAATTAGAACACGCCGTAGCTTATGCGACTTATTGAAGCTACTGTGCATAGCTAAGAATTTTGATATATTTTAAATAACTAACTTATTTTTATAATAAATATTTACGATTTACGAATATGCTTGAATTTTTTTCAAAATTGAACCAAAAATATCTAATAGAATTTTTTTCATCATGTATATTTGTAGATGATTGATCAAAACAAACCAACCATAGTACTTCGAGTGTTTAAATGAGGTCCATTAATAATACTCCCTCCGTTCAGTTTTAAGTGACATCTTTTTTATTAGTATAATATATATAAATATGTCATTTAACTTGTTTTAGGTGACATCTATGTCTTTTAATTTTGGGTGCGCATAAATAGGTATTTAAATTTGTATAAAATTAAACAAGTAAACGAGTTCTACATGACATAATACATGTAGGACGCCACATAGAACATGTAGGATGTCATGTAAGTTGAATGCGTCTATTTGTTTAATTTTATACCATAGATGTCAACTAAAGCAAAGTTAAATAATATATTTATGTATTATGCATCTTTCATTTTAGTCCATCTATAAAAAAAAATGTCATCTTACTATAGTTAGTAACAATTAATTCATAAATTTCTGTTTTATTCTCAATAAAATGATTTAAAACCACATAAACATCCAAGATATATTTTACACCATAATTTTTTTTTAAAATTCTCTTTTTAATAAATACCATATCAAATCAAACAATCTCACGTAACATAAATTGAAGAAAAAAATAAATTTAAGAGACTATCAATATATTCTGATAAATCCAAAAGAAATATAAAATAATGGAAGGGATAGGGTGCAAGACTGCAACCGAGGCACTAAATTGGCACAAAGTGCCATCCAGGGTTGTATACTACTTACTCTAACTGAAAAAGTGAAACAACTGACTTTTTCTTAAATTTTATATTGAAAAGTAATGAACTAATATGCCATAGACACACACTTGGCTACGAAACAAAAGTAGATTAGTTTAATATAATGTTGTTTTATCAAAGTAGCGGTCTAGTTTTGTCTCCACGTTAATGCACAATCTGAGGAGTATTTGATTTCATCACATAAAAAATTAACTCAATGAAAGAGTGGTGTTCATATGTTTCGTGGGATGAATTATTCCACTCTTTCAGCATTGGAGCTACTTCTCCTTAATTAACATTTTAAGAATGTGTCTGTCTAGTGTGAGATATAAGGTATAATAATTTAATTATAAAATATAGAATTATTTTATCACATGTTTGGTTGGAAGTATTAGGTAGCTATTGGATTAGTTATCCCATCATTTTTACATAGTGATGGGATAAGTTATTCCATATACATGAAGAACTAACTTATCCCGGGATAACTTATCCTATTATAATTAATTCTGAAATAACTTGTTCCAAACCAAACAACTACCAATAAATTTGTACTCTCTTTGTTTTGAGAAGAATCATTTATTATCTTTTTTAATCTGTTTAAAAATGACTTTTTTCTTTTTTTTTTTGTTAACACTTTAATTTCCACATGGCATAGTTAAGATTACAAGATTAAAGATATTTTGAGATATTTGAAATACATAACTTTAAAAATGTTTTCTTTATTTTCTTAAATTTTATGTCAAATTAAATCGATATTTTTTTTAAACGAAAGTTTACTTTTTAACCTATTTTTGGTGAGGAAAAGGCTATTGGGATACAGAAGGGATGCAATGTTTTCCTAGTCCCTGGGTAGTAGGGAGAAGGTACTACCTAGTACGGCGAATTTGAAGTCTTGAAGAGTCAAACTAAAATTCTCGTAGATTCAATGTATATGATAATGTTTAATTGGATATACAATTTAAGAATAAAAATATGATTTTTTTAAAAATTTGTAATATAAAATAAATTATAAATATTTGTATGATTATAAATTAATTTATTAAGAGTAAAATAATTATTTTAAAATTAAATTATACTCTCTCCGTCTCATATTAATTGAGAAATCTTATATTAAATAGGATAACTTCATTAATTTACCTCTCAGATAACTAACCGGAGTTTCTCTCGTAATCCCGTATCTGAAACCTAAACCTTCTACATAAAGATAACAAGATTTCTCATCCATTTCGTTACACCCTTGGGTGGTCTAATATTGAACTAAATTGAAGATGTTGAATCAAACATATTATGAGAAATATTTTAACTAAAAAAAATACGGAGAAGTATTAGAAACATCTTTAAATTCAACATGAATTATTAATTTCATTCTTAATTATTGACAATCTTAAAAACATCATTTACTTGACTAACTGAACTTAAATACATCCCCAATTTTATAACATTAGTGAAATACACCCCTAAATTCTCGCCAAATTTAGGGGTGTTTTCAACACTTCTTTCTATTTTTTATTAGGTGCCTCATGCTCCTACAATAATTTGAGACCACTTCTTTATGTCATGTGGCAGATAAAAGATGTATCTAAACTTAGTTAGTCAAGTAGAATGATATTTTTAAAGCTATCAATAGTCCATAAACGTCAAATTTAAAAGTATTTTCAATACTTCTCGTCAAATTAAAATGGAGATAAAATTGGATTCTTCATTCCTACCAATTTTTTTAACGTCAAGTTGGCCAGGGAATTACTGAGATTCGACTCTTGATGCCTCTGACTAAATGTCACCAGCGAAATGGAGACTTTAACTTTTGGGGATTAATTGGTTGGTTGGGAGCTTCAGTAGATCCAATGTCCACATAAAATCCCAGCATTTATTTATGAGTGGTCATTTGCTCTTTTTGTGCTGATATTTAATTTTTGCTTCTTCTAATAAACTTAATTTTTTTTTATACTTTTATATCGTAACATATTTTATAAATTTATATTTTTATATTATAATAGTTTATAAGTTAGGTCGGGATATGACTTTAGCTTGTAAAAATTTTAGTGTTCTACTATGCGTAAGTTCAATAGCTAAACACCAAAAATTAAAGATCAATCCGTTTGAAATGTCGAATTTATTAGTATGAAGTTTTCTCTTTTAAAAAAATTATTTTTTCTCATAAATATTATATAATATATGAGCAAAGTTATGGTAAGTAATGTTTTATGTACGTATGCGGACTAGAACAAAGGGATAAGAATGGGGAAATGAGTGAATAGATGGATATAAAGTACTTACTAAAAATGACAAAACTAACCATTATATTAGTTGGCAAACTTTTATTTTGTTTTATAAAGAATAAATATGTACTAATAATACATATAAATGAACATTCAATAAGAAATACACCATGTATTACAATGCTTTAGTTACTAATTAATCTCTATGTATCGATCTATTATTATCCATCCCTAACTTGTTGCTAACAAAAATTAACGTTAATCATCATCCACTAAATTTACTTTACTTAGTCATCATCTTTCAACCGCGTCAATAATTCGTAGGACATGCAATATATAGTTCATAAAAATCTAACACTAAACACATTCTTAATTTATTACTCCATGTATTGCATAATTTATTTATATAAAAAAAATTGAACCACATTTGACAGCTTTAAAAATAAATAAATATTCAGACTCGAGCATTATGACATACAACCATCTAGTATATTACCAATCAGAGGCTAGAAATTCTTCGACAACAATAACTATACCTCAATCACAATAAAGTAGAAATTAGAACTTCATCACGATTTTGAAATTTATGTTATTTTTGGTTAAAAGTTAAACTTAGTGAAATTAAAGTGTTTATGTGGGGAGAGAAGAAGGACCATGTATTATTACCTAAGAATAAAACTTTGAGTTTTCCACGCAATTTTGACAATTTGAACTACAACTTTTAATCACTATCTCTCAATTGTTTATTAATCTTTCTCTTTTATATAAAGTTAAAATTGTAAGGCAATCAAGTGTACACATAGTATTATTATTATACATTTGTAAGACTAAAGCAAGAAGGTTCAAAGTGACAACACAGCCTTTATGATAATAAAAAATCAACCTTTGAATTATAATTAGATCATCAAAGCATAATGCTCTATTCCCTGACAGATATTTTACATTTAGCATGTTGTCCCAAAAAAAGGAAAAATGTAAAGCAAGAGAAAGAAATACGGTACTTACTCTGTTTTTTTTTAAAAAAAACAATTATAGAACATGTTTAAGATTATAAGATTGAAAGATATTTTGATACATTTCACATATCTTTAGTATAAGATTATAAAATCTGAAAGTTTTCTTTATTTCTTAAAACGTGTCAAATCAAAATCAGACAAATAAATTAAAATAGGAATTATGTAAAAAGAATTACATTTTGGGTTCAATCATTGAGAAAAGCTTATATTAATTATTTATTGCATGATATATATATATATATATTGGCTGTTGAATTTGGGTGAACAGTATCCACAAAACCTTAAAGTTTAATCCTTTTTGTCTACCAAAATTATTATTATTTTTTAGGCTAAAGAAAATGTATCTTAAAAAGAAGAAGGAAGGAGAGGAGGGGGTTGTTATGGAAAATATTGTGTCTAACAACATAGAGCACCAAATAAGTAAAATTTATCGAGCCAAACGAAATGAAAGAAAGCCTACTACTTTGATCAAGTTAGAGGAATTAATTAAGGAGGTGTTTGGTATATATGAAGGAAAACCATTTTCTAAGAAACATTCTTTTAATTTTCTTATGTTTTCGTGTAGAGTAAAATATTTTTAAAATACTTTCTCTAGAAAAAAAAAAGGTTTGAGTAAATTGGAACATCTGATAAACGTAGCAAAAACAAGTTTCATAAATAACATTTCACACTAATTGTGTTCTTCCTACCCTTCAAGCAAACGCTACCTTCGTAGTATTTGAATACAAACATTTTGAAAACAATATTCTCAACTTTCGAAAATAAGTATCAATCCACTTATTTTCACCAAAATATTACTTAATTTTTTTGTTGAAATTCTTTTTTGTACAATTTATTTGGTGGTTGTGGGGCCGTTAGGCTGGCAAGTGGCATCACTTGAAGCCTAATTAATGTATAGGAAAGCATATTAAGGTAAACATGTCACTAGTATGTAATTTACAAAATTAAGAAATTAGTTTAATTTCATTTCATTAAAATTAAACAGTATAGGGATAAATGAGAACCCACCAAGACATGATAAGTCTAGCAAGTAAAGCAATTAATTGCAAAGCTAATCATATCTTGCCCTTTCAATCATCAGCCAAATTGATCTTCTCAATTGGAGCCACAACTGCATGTAAACTCTAATTATTGATGCCAAATGGCAACCAATCATTGGTCCACCCATCATTTCTTGATATTTATTTTAGCTGATTAGGAGTTTCATTTTGTTTAGAAATTCATTAAAATAAAACCCCTCTCCAAAAAAAAAAAAAAGAGAAGAAGCATGACATAGCTGTAGTGGCCCTTAGGATTGGGTGATGACATAATAAAAGAGAATCTTGGGACCCTTAAACTTCATAGTGCTCTTTTGCATTTTAAAAAAAATATATATAGTAGAATATTATTTGTACAAATATTATATTCAATAGTGAACAGACCTACTTTCCCCTATATAAATACCTCAATCAAGCCCTTCTCATTTCACTGTCAAGTAAAACAACTTGCAAGTCTTTGCAAACTCATAGCACTTCTTTGTGTCTAGCAATAGAGACAGTGCTAGAGATTTGAACCAAAACAAAAAAAAAAAAAAGAGATGGCTTTTTCTGCAGATCACTGGGCTTTTGTTTTTGGTGTCCTTGGTAACTATATACCTCTTGTTCCTTCCTTTTTCTCTTAATAACATACTCGATGTAATTCCACAGAGTGGAAAATTACAGTGCGTGTAATGTATAATAATTATAACATGCATAAGTTTAATATAGTAATTTACATGCGTCTTTCTCCTAAATCATTTTTTTTTTCTATTGAAAATTGCAGGGAACATCGTTTCGTTCATCGTATTCCTTTCTCCACTGTACGTCCTTATTTGTTTGTTCGTTTTTTTAAAAATGTTTACTACTTTATTTATTTTTTGGATTATAATCTAACAATATAGTTTCACAAAAATTCCAGGCCAACGTTTTACACAATTTATAAGAAGAAAACCGCTGAAGGGTACCAATCAATTCCATACGTGGTTGCTCTATTTAGCTCCATGCTATGGATTTACTACGCATTTTTGAAGACCAACACAACACTTCTCATCACTATTAACTCATTTGGTGTCTTCATTGAAACTATCTACGTTGGTTTTTACCTTTTCTACGCACCAAAAAAATCCAGGGTAAGTTTTTACGACAAATTCATAATACTATTTTTTTAAAATAAAAAATTCTAATATATTATATTTGTACAGGTCCAAACTATAAAGATGCTCTCTTTATTTGTTGTGGGTGGATTTGGTGCAATAATTTTGGTTACTCAATTTTTATTCAAAGGAGCCATTCGTGGACAAGTTGTTGGATGGATTTGCCTTATTTTCTCCTTATGTGTATTTGTTGCACCCTTAGGCATTGTGGTATGTTTTTACGTTATTTTCGAATATTATATTTTTAAATTCCATGCATGCATGATTTGGTGCTAATTTTTATTATTATATTTCATGCAGAGAAAAGTGATCAAAACAAAGAGTGTGGAATACATGCCATTACTTCTATCAGTTTTTCTCACATTAAGTGCGGTTATGTGGTTCTTCTATGGTCTTCTATTAAAAGACATTAACATCGCTGTAAGTTATTTAATTATTAGCGTGCACGTAAAATTATATTTTCTTTAATATAAAATATTCTAACGTACTTCCCTTGTTATGTTTTATTAAATTATTTATAGGCTCCAAATATATTGGGATTCATCTTTGGTATACTCCAAATGATTCTGTATGTAATATACAGCAAAAAGGAGAAGGCGATTCTAAAGGAACAGAAACTTCCAGAGATACAAAAGGCTGAAGTCATTGTGAAGGATGAGAACATGAACACTACTAATAAGAAGTTTCCAGAACTTACACAAGAACAAATTATTGACATAGTGAGGCTTGGTTTAATGGTTTGCAAAGATAAAGTACACGTGGCGACGTGTCCACATGGTACTACATGTGAAGCTAAAGTTGATGAGAATCTGCCCAAGTTGCAAACCGTGGAGGTCTAGACAGACGATGGATTATCTACTCTTGACTAGCAAAGCGAGCCCCTCAATTAAACAAGTTTTAGAATTTCTTTTAGTCTTTAGTTTCCTAATCCTAAATGTGTTTATACACAATTAGTTGAATTTTCCTAAGTCTTTAGTCTTTTTTTTTTACCTCCTTGCTCTAAGATAGCTAGATAAAATGTGTGTTCGATTTTCTTTTATTAGCAATAAAAGTTTTAATTTTTTTCACTAATTCTTCATTGAGTTAGAATTTCTATTTGGTGTGTCGTTTTTGAGATTTAATACCACACATACAAATGAATTAGTGATGTAGATTGTATGCCAAGTCCAGACCCCTCACAATTAACCTGCAGCCTGCAGGTGGATTCCAATTTCTAAAATAAGTACTATATATAGATAATGTATACTTATTATATATATATATATGTTATGTATATATAATACATATATTACACACACACATTTACGTAAAGTTTTCCAAGAATTAAGCGAATGATGGGCTTATGATTTACTGAGCCCGACCTCCCACAAACATATTAGGCACATACAGACCAATTTTTTCCCTACATTAACGTAAAAGGAAAAATTATGCGGTTAAGTAAATTTATACTATTTAAGTAGTCATTATAGTTATAGTTTATTATAATTATCATTAGCGATTAACTTTAACCGTTAATTATGTGGGTTGGGTTTTATGTTTGTATAATTCATCACGTTTGTATAATTCGCAACAAACAATTCTTCTTTGATTTGTATTTGTAAACGATGATTTGTATTTGTATATGACGGCGATTTCCTTTGGCTTTTCAGTTTTATCACCAGATACATTCAATATTTTTTGACTTTTTAAAGTTTGTATAAACGTGTAGTTTTTGAATTTTGTATAATATAATCTGTATAATGTAATTTGTATAATATAATTTGTATAATTGTTTAAAGTTAAGATGTTTGTGTTTATATCATTTCGTTGTTTCGAGGTTTATCATATTTGTATAATTTCAAAATTTGTATTACTCAATTATACAATTACACACGAATTATACAAACGTACCCACGAATTATACAAACGAGATGCGAATTATACAAATTATTGCCTCTCTCTATCTCTCTCTCTCGCCCCAAACAGTTGCAGCCCAAAAAATATTCTACATAAATATGATAATTGTATTTGTATTATGTATCAAACGTATTTGTATTCCATATCAACTGTATTTTGTATTATGTATCAACTATATATGTATTATGTATCAATTGTATTCTCACAATTTGTATTTTTTCAATTGTATTTGTCGATATAAATTGTGTTCGTTTATAAAATTATATTCGATATATGATACAAATCAATTGTCTTAATTGTATGCAGATAATTATATCTGTATTTCGTATCAGTTGTATTTGTATTTTGTATTAATTATATTCGTGATACAATGAATATAACAAGTATATATCCTCTCTCGTCCCTCTCTCAATCTCGCTCACCTTCCTCCACCTAAAATTAATACTATAGTATTCAAATTGTATTTATTTTGACACAAATCAGTTGTATCAATTGTATTTGTGATACAACCTGATACAACGAATACAACAAATATTCAACCTCTCTCATCTCTCTCCCAGATCTCGCTTGCCTCCCTCCTCTCCATAACATGTAGCTATATTTCGTAATTAAGCAAATAATAGAAATAGATTGCTAATTAAGCCCAAACTTTAGTCGTTTTTAAAAGTTTCCCACAAAATTATGTGGATATATATA
>JAJOOH010013034.1:0-12903 GCA_029582605.1 Solanum gracilifrons
TATAGAAATAATTGAATTAAGAAGAATAATATGGGAAAAAATATTTAATGATAACGAATCAGAAGATATATTAAACCAACAATGGTATGAAATAGACCTACATGATTTAGACCTCGAAAGAATAGAATGGTATGATTTAGAAATAAATTCATATTAAAATGAACTACGAATATTTACAATATTGGACAGAAGCTATGGAAAATATAAAACTATTAAAACAATTAATGGAAAATAATTTATATATGTACCTAAGAACCCAAGATATATTATATCTATAATATATCATAAATAATATTAAAGAGATATCAAGATTAAGACACTTAACAAAAGAATATTATAATAAAATCTTTAGCAAAACATAAGATGAATTCCTTACCTACCACACTACCAAGTCATGAATTTCTCACCTACCACACTACCAACCAAAAATGGTATTCTCACTAACCACACTACCAATTACAATAAGTATTATTACATTTTACCATGAATTCCGCACCCACAAAAAATGGTAACCCTAAACCTAAAAAAAACAAAAAAAACTAAGCCCTAAACTCTGAATCCTAAAACACCCTAAGAAACACTTAACCCTTAAAATACTTAAAACACCTAAACCTAAAAAACTCTAAACTCTAAAGCCTATAAAGCCTTAAATCATATATGCTCAACCCTAAAAACAGAAAAAAACCCTAAACCTAAACCCTAAACCTATAAAACCCTAAAAAGCATTGACCTAAATAACCCGAAGCCCTAAACCTTAAAAACTTAGATAAAAACATTAACTTAAAAACCCAAAGCTCTAAACCATAAAATCCCAAATAAAACCCTTCACCTAAATCACTAAACCTAAAAAAAAACAAAAGCTCTAAACCCTAAACCTTAACCTAAGACCCTAAATCCTAAACCTAAATCCCTAAGAAACTCTATTTCCTAAATCTTAAGAAACCTTAAATACTATAAACCCTAAAAGAAACCCTAAAAACCATTTAAAACCCCTACAATACCCTTAGCTCTAAACACTACATCCTAAAAATTTGTAAACCCTAAACTTAAAAAAACGCAAAAAGAAATCCTATGCCCCAAACCCTAAAAACACTAACAAACACTTAACCCTTAAAAACCATAAAAACCCAAAAAACCCTAAACCTAAAAAACTCTAAGCTCTTCACCCTATAAAGCCCTAAATTGTATATGCTTAATCCTAAAAATACAAAAAAAAACCTAAGCTTTAAACCCTAAACCTATAAAACCCTAAAAAACCTTAACATAAAAAACCCTAATCCCTAAGCCCTAAAAACCTAGATAAAAGCCTTAACCTAAATCCTTAAACTTAAAAAAACCCTAATCCCTAAACCCTGAATCCAAAACCCTAAAAGGTGTTAACCCAAAAAACCCAAAGCCATAAACCCTAAAAACTTAGATAAAAACCATAACTTAAAAACCCAAAGTTCTAAACCATAAAATCCCAGATAAAACCGTTAACCCAAATACCTAAACCTAAAGAAAAGTCAAAGCCCTAAACCCTAAACCCCAAATCCTAAACTCAAACCCCTAAGAAACACTAAACCCTAAACCTTAAGAAACACTAAATCCTACTAACCCTATAAAACCCTTAAAATCCATATAAAACCCCCACAAAACCTAAGATCTAAACCCTAAATCATAAATATCTATAAACCCTAAACTTACAAAAACAAAAAACCCTAAGTGTAAACCCTAAGAAACATTTAACACTTAAAACCCTTAGAAACCCCGAAAACACCTTAAGTTAGAAAAACTCTAAGCTCTAGACCCTATTAAGCCCTAAATCGTTTATGTTAAACCCTAAAAATACATAAAAACGTAGGCCCGAAACCCTAAACCGATAAAACCCTAAGAATCCTAAACCTATTAAATCCAAAGCCCTAAACCCTAAAAACTTAGATAAAACCCTAGACCATAAAAAACCCTAAACCCTAACGTAAAACCCTAAATACTAAACCTAAACCCTAAGAAACCCTAAACCCTAAACCTTAAGAAACCCTAAATCATATAAACCCTAAAAACCATTTAAAACCCCTACAAAAACCTAATCTCTCAATTCTAATATTTAGAAATCTATAAACCTAAATCTAAAAAACACAAAATACCCTAAGCGCATAACCCTAAACCCTAATAAACATTTACTAAACCTATAAAAACCTAAAAAACCATAACCTTAAAAGTTTGAAACACTAATAATATAGAAAAAACCCATAACCTAAAACCATAATCCTAAAAAACTCTAAGCCTAAACCCTAAGAACTTAGATATAAACCTAACTCAAAAACCCAAAGCCCGAAACCATAAAATCCTAGATAATACCCTTAACCCAAATCTATAAACCAAAAAAAAAAAAGCCCTAAACCCTAAATCCTAACCTAAAACGCTAAATCCTAAACCTAAATCCCTAACAAACCCTATCTCCTAAACCTTAAGAAACCCTAAATACTATAAACCGCAAAAGAAACCCTAAAAACCATTTAAAAGCCCAACAATACCCTTAGATCTAAACAGTACATCCTAAAAATTTGTAAACCCTAAACCTAGAAAAATATTTAAAAAAAATCCTAAGCCCCAAACCCTAAACCCTAAAAAACCCTAAGAAACACTTTACACTTAAAAACCCTAAAAACCCAAAAACCCCTAAACCTAAAAAAACTCAAAGCTCTAAAGCCTATAAATCCCTAATTGTATATGCTAAATCCTAAAAAATACAAAAAAAAAACCCTAAGCCTTATACCCTAAACCTATAAAACCCTAAAAAAGCTTAACCTAAAATACCCAAATCCCTAAGCCCTAAAAACCTAGATAATAGCCTTAACCTACATCCTTAAACCTAAAAAAACGCTAAGCCCTAAACCCTAAATCGAAAACCTAATTGGAGGATACATGCAAAGCATTTCAAATCAAGCAATGGTGGAACTTTAGAACCAAAAATTCCCTATAGAGCCAATTCTTGAGAGCTAAATATTGCCAGAGATCCAATCCCATTGCAAAAAAATGGGATACAGGACAGTCTCTTGTCTGGAAATATATGATGAAGAATAATACTATTGTGAGCCTCATATCACATGGAGGGTGCATTCGGTGAACAGTTTATTTTGGTGGGACGACTAGTTGGGGGAAAAGGAGCTTGCACAACATGACGACACCATCAACAGCCTCAACAACACTACTGTTTCCCACTTTCTGCAAAATGGGCACTGGAATGAGACACTGTTAAGGCAGGAAGTTCCCCCCATTTGATCCCAAAAAATTTGAGTTGTAAATTTCAATACCAGCCAAGAAAGTTAGATGAGGCAGTGTGGAAACATAGTGATAATGGTGTATTCTCATGCACATCAGCTTGGCAGATCTGCAGAAAGAAAAAAGATAGCAACAAACTTAACTCATATATATGGCACAAACATGTTCCCTTCAAAATTTCATTTCTTGTATGGAGAGCAATGAAACACAAACTTCCCACAAATGAAAAGATCATAAATTTTGGTTCTACTCCAGTCAATAGCTCATGTTGTAGGAGGCCTGGAGGTGATGACATCAATCACATTTTCGTGAATGGTGATTTTGCTAAATACATTTGGGAATTGTTTGCTGCTCCATGTGGTGCATATCACAATCAAACATATATATGGGACATTCTTCATAGTTGGTGGGGGAAGGAGGTCAAGAATGATGTACACAAATTAGTCCTACAGGTAGCACCTATTGTGGTGTGCTGGAATCTTTGGAAGAACAGGTGTGCTGCAAAATATGGGGGTAAATAGTCTAGTATTACTAGAGTAAAGTTCCTCATTACCAAAGACATCTATCATCTAATTACCGTAGCCTACTCCTATATTCAATGGCCAGCTACTTGGCATGAAATGATCAAGGTTATTGAGTTGTGCAAACAGGACATCAGAATTTGGCTAATCAGTTGGGAAAAACCTCCTCTGAATATATTAAAACTCAATGCGGATGGTAGTGCCCTCAACAATCCGGGCCAAGATAGGAGGAGGGGGAATTTTGAGAGATCATATGGGCAAGCTTATGTATGCTTTTACTATACCTTTTCGAAAAGGTTCCACTAACTAGGCCGAGACTCTAGCAGCCTCACATGGTATTGTGTGGTGCTCACAACATGGCTACAAGAAAATTTTGCTAGAGGTTAATTCAGAACTTCTCACAAAATGGCTGCAGTTTACTGTGAAACCTCCGTGGAAGCTGCAACAATCCATACAAGAGCTTATTAATCTTACCAGGCAGCTGGAATTTTTCAGTTGTCAACACACCTTCAGGGAAGCAAATTCCACAGCAGACCTGCTGTCCAAAAGAAGCCATAAAACTGATATAGTGCAGCATTATTACACTGTCCAACAACTCCCAACAATCGTCAAAGGAAGTTATTTATTAGAAAGAATGGGAATGTCACAATTCAGAAGAAAAAAACTAAAGGGAATCAAGTGACCTCCTTGAAACTAATTTGCTATTTCAATTAAAATGACCTTGTTGCCTTCCTTTCATTATACAATTGGCTACTGATAGTTTAGTTCCCCTTAGGTCTTTAGTTGTCTTTTCTTCTTACAATGTAAGGGGAGAGTCTCCGTTGTTTATGCATTACTAGATTCTTGTACAAAGAGGAGTCCTCTCTTTAGGAGTTTTCTAGTTTCTTTTACTGTAAGGGGACGAGAGGTCTTTCCTTAGTAGGAAGGAATACTCAGAACCACCTTAGGATCGGAGGTAAGGTTTATCCCTCCTCCCTTGTACTTTTACTTTAATTATGCTAAGGCCTGGGCGTGTTTCTATGCCCCTGACACCCCCAAGGGTCGTTCCAATAAAATAAAATCCAAATCCTAAACTCAAACCTCGAAGAAACACTAAACCCTAAACCTTAGGAAACACCAAATCCTACTAACCCTATAAAAACCCTAAAAACCATTTAAATCCCCTACAAAACCTAAGATCTAAACCCTAAATCCTACATATCTATAAACCCTAATCTTACAAACACAAAAAACCCTAAGTGTATACTATACACCCTAAAAACCCTAAGAAAACTTAGCACTTATAAACCCAAAAAAACCCAAAATCCCCTTAAAATAGAAAAAATCAATGCACTAAACCATATTAAGCCCTAAATCGTATATATTAAATCCTAAAACACAAAAAAAATGTAACCCCGAAACCCTAAATTGATAAAATCCTAAGAATTCTAAACCTAAAAAATCCAAAGCCCTAAACCCTAAAAACCTAGATAAAATCATTAACATAAAACCCTAGACCATAAAAAACCCTAAGCCCTAAACACTAAAGAATAACCAAAAACCCTAAATACTAAACCTAAAACCCTAAGAAACCCTACACCCTAAACCCTAAACCCTAAACCCTAAACCCTAAAAAACCTTAACCCAAAAAATACAAATCCCTAAGCCCTAAAAACCTAGATAAAAGCCTTAACCTAAATCCCTAAACCTAAAATAACCCTAAGCCCTAAATCTTGAATCCAAAACCGAAATTTTATACTCAAACCCCTAAGAAACAATAAACCCTAAACCTTTAGAAACCCTAAATTGTACAAACCCTATAAAACCCCTAAAAACCATTCAAAATACCTACAAAATCTAAGATCTAAACCCTAAATCCTAAATATCAGTAAACCCTAAACTTACAAACAAAAAAAACCCAAAGTGTAAACCTTACACCCTAAGAAATATTTATCACTTAAAAACCCTAAAAAACCCAAAAACCCCTTAAGATAGAAAAACTCTAAGCTCTAAACCCTATTAAACCCTATATCGTATATGTTAAACCCTAAAAACACAAAAAAATGTAAGCTCGAAACCCTAAACCGATAAAACCCTAGGAATCCTAAACATAAAAAATCCAAAGCCCTAAACCCTAAAAACCTAGATAAAACCCTTAACATAAAACCCTAGACCAAAAAAAGCCGTAAGCCCTAAATCCTAAACTCTAACCGAAAACCCTAAATACTAAACCAAAAACCCTAAAAAAACCATCAAACCTAAACCTTAAGAAACCCTAAATCCTATAAACCTTAAAAACCATTTAAAACCCCTACAAAAACCTTATCTCCAAATTCTAAAATTTAGAAATCTATAAACCCTAAATCTAAAAAACACAAAATACCCTAAGCCCATAACCCTAAACCCTGAAAAACCCAAACAAACACTTAACCCTAAACCTATAAAACCCTAAAAAACCTTAACCCGAAAAACCGAAATCTCTAAGCCCTAAAAACCTAGATAAAAGCCTTAACATGAATCCTTAAACATAAAAAAACCTAATCCCTAAACCATGAATCCAAAACCCAAATCCTAAACTCAAACCCCTAAGAAACACTGAACCCTAAACCCTAACAAACCCTAAATCATACTAACCCAATAAAACGCCTAAAAACTATATAAAACCCGTAAAAAACCTAAGATCTAATCCCTAAATCCTAAATATCTCTAACCCCTAGACTTACAAACACAAAAAACCCTAAGTGTAAACCGTAAACCGTAAAAACCCTAAGAAACACTTAACACTTAAAGACCCTAAAAAACCCAAAACCCCTTAAGCTAGACAAACTCTAAGCTCTAAACCCTATCAAGCCCTAAATCCTATATGTTAAACCTTAAAAACACAAAAAAATGTGAGCCCAAAACGCTTTACTATAAAACCCTAAGAATCCTAAACCTAAAAAAGCCAAAGCCCTAAACCCTAAAAACCTAGATTAAACACTTAACATAAAATCCTAGACCATAAAAAACCCTAATCCCTAAACCCTAGACCATAACCTAAAATCCTAAATACTAAACCTAAAACCCTAAGAAATCCTAAACCCTAAACCTATAAAACCCTAAACCCTTAACCTAAAAACCCCAAATCTCTAATCCCTAAAAACCTAGATAAAAGCCTTAACCTGAATCCTTACACCTAAAAAAACCTAAGCCCTAAACCCTGAATCCAAAACCCAAATCTTAAATTCAAACCACTAAGAAACACAAAACCCTAAACCTTAAGAAACCCTAAATCATACTAACCCTATAAAACCACTAAAAACCTAAGATCTAAGCCTAAACCCTAAACCTATAAAACCCTAGAAAACCTTAACCCAAAAAACCCAAATCCCTAAGCCCTAAAAACCTAAAAGAAAGCATTAACCTAAATCCTTAAACCTAAAAAAATCCTAAGCAATAAACCCTGAATCCAAAATCCAAATCCTAAGCTCAAACCCCTAAGAAACACTAAACCCTAAACGTCAAGAAACCCTAAATTGTACCAACCTTATAAAACTCCTAAAAACCATTTAAAACACCTACAAAACCTAAGATCTAAACCCTAAAATCTAAATATTTGTAAACCCTAAACTAACAAGCACAAAAAAACCCTACGTGAAAACCCTAAACCCTAAGAAACACTTAACACTTAAAAACACTGAAAACCCCAAAAAAAACCTTAGGCTACACAAACTCTAAGCTCTAAACCCTATTAAGCCCTAAATCGTATATGTTAAACCCTCAAAACACAAAATAATGTAAGCCCGAAACCCTAAACTATAAAACCCTAAGAATCCTAAACCTAAAAAATCCAAAGCCCTAAGCCCTAAAAACCTAGATAAAACCCTTAACAAAAAACACTAGACCATAAAAAAAAACCCTAAGCGCTAAGCCCTAAACCCTAAAGCCTAACCTAAAACCCTAAATACTAAACTTAAAACCCTAAGAAACCCTAAACCATTAACCTTAGGAAACCGTAAATCCTATAAACCCTAAAAACCATTTAAAATCCCTACAAAAACCCAATCTCTAAATTGTAAAATCTAGAAATCTATAAACCCTAAATCTAAAGAACAAAAAATACCCTAAGCCCAAAATCCTAAACCCCGAAAAACCCTAACAAACACTTAATCCTTAAAACCCCTAAGGAACCCAAAACAGCTATAAAGCCCTAAAGCGTATATGCTCAACACTAAAACACAAAAAAAAAACTAAGCCCAAAACTCTAAACCTATAAAAACCATAACCTTAAAAGCTTGCAACACTAAAAATCTAGAAAAAACCAATAAACTAAAATCCTAATCCTAAAAAAACTCTAAGCCTAAACCGTAATAATTTAGATAAAAACCTTAACTTAAAAACCCAAACCCCTATACCATAAAATCCCATATAAAAACCTTAACCTAAATCCCTAAACCTAAAAAAAAAAACCCAAAGCCTTAAACCCTAACCTAAAATGCTAAATCCTAAACGTAAATCCATAAGAAACCCTATTTCCTAAACCTTAAGAAACAGTAAATTTTATAAACCCTAAAATACATTTAAAATCCCTACAATACCCTTAGCTCTAAACACAACATCTTAAAAATTTGTAAACCCTAAATTAAAAAAAACACACAAAAAAATATCCTAAGCCCCAAACCCTAAGAAACACTTAACCTTTAAAATCCCTAAAGACCCTTAAACCTAAAAAAACTCTAATCTCTAAACCCATAATTGTGTATGCTAAATCCTAAAAAATACAAAAAAAAAAACCTAAGCACTAAACCCTAAACCTATAAAACCCAAAAAAACCTTAACCTAAAAACCCAAATCCCTAAGCCCCAAAAATCTAGATAAAAGCTTTAACATAAATCCTTAAACCTTAAAAAACCCAAAGCCCTAAACCCTGAACCCAAAACCCAAATCCTAAACTCAAACCCCTAAGAAACACTACACCCTAAATATCTGTAAACCCTAAACTTACAAACAAAAAAGACCATAATTGTAAACCCTAAACCCTAAAAGCCCTAAGAAACACTAAACACTTAAAAACCCTAAAAAACCCAAAAAACCCTTAGGTTAGAAAAACTCTAAGCTCTAAAGCCTATTAAACACTAAATCGTATATGTTAAACCCTAAAAACACAAAAAAAACGTATGCCCGAGACCCTAAACCGATAAAACCCTAAGAATCCTAAACCTAAAAAATCCAAAGCCCTAAACCCTAAAAACCTAGATTAAACCCTTAACATAAAACCCTAAACTATAGAAAAAACCCTAAACCCTAAACCCTAACCGAAAACCCTAAATCCTAAACCTTAAGAAAACCTAAATCCTATAAACCTTAAAAAACCATTTAAAACCCCTACAAAAACCTTATCTCCAAATTATAAAATCTAGAAATCTATAAACCCTAAATTTAAAAAACACAAAATACCCTAAGCCCATAACCCTAAACCCTGAAAAACCCTAACAACCACTTAACCCTAAACCCATAAAACCCTAAAAAACCTTAACCTAAAAAACCGAAATCTCTAAGCCTTAAAAACCTAGATAAAAGGCTTAAAATTAATCCTTAAACATAAACAAACCTAAACCCTAAACCTTGAATCCAAAACCCAAATCCTAAACTCAAACCCCTAAGAAACACTAAACCCTAATCCTTAAGAAACCCTAAATCATACTAACCCTATAAAACCCCTAAAAACTATTTAAAATCCACAAAAAACCTAAGATCTAAACCCTCAATCCTAAATATTTCTAACCCCTAAACTTAGAAACACAAAAAACATAAATGTAAACCCTAAACCCTAAAAACCCTAAGAAACACTTAACACTTAAAGACCCTAAAAAACCCAAAAACCCTTAAGCTAGACAAACTCTAAACTCTAAACCCTATTAAGCCCTAAATCTTATATGTTAAACCCTAAAAACATTAAAAAAATCGTAAGCCTGATATCCTAGAGTGATAAAACCCTAAGAATCCTAAACATTAAAAATCCAAAGCCCTAAACCATAAAAACCTAGATTAAACACTTAACATAAAATCCTAGACCATAAAAAACCCTAATCCCTAAACCCTAAACCCTAACCTAAAATCCTAAATACTAAACATAAAATCCTAAGAAACCCTAAGCCCTAAACATATAGAACCCTAAACCCTTAACCTAAAAAACCCAAATCTCTAATCTTAAAAACCTAGCTAAAAGCTTTAACCTGAATCCGTAAACCTAAAAAAACCTAAGCCCTAAACCCTGAATCCCAAACCCAAATCCTAAACTCAAACCCCTAAGAAGCACTAAACACAAAACGCTAAACCATAAGAAACCCTGAATCATACTAACCCTATAAAACCCCTAAATACCTAAGATTTAATCCCTAAACCCTAAACCTATAAAACCCTAAAAAAACTTAACCCAAAAAAATCAAATCCCTAAGCCCAAAAAACCTATATAAAAGCATTAACCTAAATGCTTAAACCTAAAAAAAACCCTAAGCCCTAAACCCTGAATCCAAAACCCAAATCCTAAACTCAAACCCCTAAGAAACACTAAACCCTAAACCTCAAGAAACCCCATATTGTACTAACCTTATAAAACTCCTAAAACCCATTTAAAACACCTACAATACCAAAGATCTAAACAGTAAAATCTAAATATCTATAAACCCTCAACTTACAAACACAAAAAAACCCTACGTGTAAACCCTAAACCCTAAAAACCCTAAAAAACACTTAACACTTAAAAACCCTAAAACCCCCAAAAAAAACCCTTAAGCTAGACAAACTCTAAGCTCTAAACCCTATTAAACCCTAAATCGTATATGTTAAATCCTAAAAACACAAAATAACGTAAGCTCGAAACCCTAAACTGTAAAACCCTAAGAATCCTAAACCTAAAAAAACCAAAGCCCTAAACCCTAAAAACCTAGATAAAACCCTTAACAAAAAACCATAGACCATAGAAAAAACCATAAGCCCTAAACCCTAAACCCTAACCTAAAACCCTAAGAAACCCTAAACCCTTAACCTTAAGAATCCGTAAATCCTATAAACCCTAAAAACCATTTAAAATCCCTACAAAAACATAATCTCTAAATTGTAAAATCTAGAAATCTATAAACCCTAAATCTAAAAAATAGAAAATACCCTAAGCCCAAAACCCTAAACACTGAAAAACCCTAACAAACACTTAACCCTTAAAACCCCTAAGGAACCCAAAACCCCTATAAAGCCCTAAAGATAATATGCTCAACCCTAAAACACACAAAAAAAAAAACTAAGCCCAAAACTCTAAACCTATAAAAACCTAAAAAACCATAACCTTAAAAGCTTGCAACACTAAAAATCTAGAAAAAACTAATAACCTAAAATCCTAATCCTAAAAAAACTCTAAGCCTAAACTGTAATAACTTAGATAAAAACCTTAACTTAAAAAACCAAACCCCTAAACCATAAAATCCCATATAAAAACCTTAACCGAAATCCCTAAACATAAAAAAAAACAAAGCCCTAAACCCTAACCTAAAACGCTAAATCCCTAAGAAACCCTATTTCCTAAACCATAAGAAACACTAAATTCTATAAACCCTAAAACACATTTAAAACCCCTACAAAACCCTTAGCTCTAAACACTACATCCTTAAAATTTGTAAACCCTACACCAAAAGAAACACACATAAAAAATTCCTAAGCCCCAAACCATAAGAAACACTTAACCCTTAAAATCGCTGAAAACCCAAAAAACCCTAAACCTAAAAAACTCTAAGCTCTAAACCCAAAATTGTATATGCTAAATCCTAAAAAATACAAAAAAAAACCTAAACCCTATACCCTAAACCTATAAAACCCTAAAAAACCTTAACCTAAAACCCAAATCCCTAAGCCCTAAAATCCTAGATAAAAGCCTTAACATAAATCCTTATACCTAAAAAAAACCCAAAGCCCTAAACCCTGAATCCGAAACCCAAATCCTAAACTCAAACCCCTAAGAAACACTAAACCCTAAACCTTAAGAAACCCTAAATCGTACTAACCCTATAAAACCCCTAAAACCCATTTAAAACACCTACAAAACCTAAGATATAAACCCTAAATCCTAAATATCTGTAAATGCTAAGAATGCTAAACCTAAAAAATTCAAACCCCTAACCTTAAAAACCTAGATAAAACCCTTAACATAAAACCTTGGACCATAAAAAATCCTAAGCCCTAAAGCCTAAACCCTAACCTAAAACCCTAAATACTAAACGTAAAACCCTAAGAAACCCTAAATACTATATACCCTAAAAGAAACCTTAAATCACATTTAAAACCACTACAATACCCCTTGCTCTAAACACTACATCCTAAAAATTTGTAAACCCTAAACCGAAAAAAACACAAAAAAAATAATCAGAAGCCTCAAACCGTAAACCCTAAAAGACCCTAAGAAACACTTAACCCTTAAAAACCCAAAAAATCCTAAACCTAAAAAACTCTAAGCTCTAAATCCTATAAAGCGCTAAATTGTATATGCTAAATCTTTAAAAATACATAAACAAACCGTAAGCCCTAAACCCTAAACCTATAAAACCCTTAAAAATCCTTAACCCAAATCCCTAAGCCCTAAAAACCTAGATAAAAGCATTAACCTAAATCCTTAAACCTAAAATAACCGTAATCCCTAAACCCTGAATCCAAAATTCAAATCCTAAAGTCAAACCCCTAAGAAATACTAAACCCTAAACCTTAAGAAACCCTAAATCGTACGAACCCTATAAAACCCCTAAAATCCATTTAAAACACCTACAACACCTAAGATCTAAACCCTAAATATCTGTAAACCCTAAACATACAAACAAAAAAAAACCTAATTGAAAACCCTAAACCCTAAAAACACTAAGAAATACTAAACACTTAAAAACCCTAAAAAACCCAAAAACCCCTCAAGTTAGAAAAACTCTAAGCTCTAAACCCTATTAAGCCCTAAATCGTATATGTTAAACCCTACACTACAAGAAATCTGTCATTTAGTGGCGACAAAAATCGCCACAATAACCCAGAATGTCGCCATAGATTACTTTTAATGGCGACTAGAGCACCGTGGCAAGTACTTCCATAACTAAAAGTATTTTGTGACAACTCTCAAAAGTTGCCACAA
>JAJOOH010013035.1:0-14034 GCA_029582605.1 Solanum gracilifrons
TGTACACTAATAACTTATCTAAAATTAAAATTAATTAAAGCAATAAGGAAGATTATCGAAAAGACCTGTTTAATATCTATTTATTGAAAAAATAAGGTTATATTACAAGTTTAATAACTTTTATAGCTTTATTAAGTTAAGAAATATGATATTTATAATTAAGTTAATTGCCTAAAATTATTTGTTAACTCCCAAAATATAAATTTGTCTTAATATATTTATATCCTGCTTTCGTTTCTCCTTTTTTTTTTTTTTGTTATCGTCCTTTGAAAAATTGAGAATTTCATTCAATGTAGAAGGTTTGTTGGATAAAGTCGATATATTATTTGTATCTTTATAGGCTTTTGTCGTTTTCATAGCATTTGAAAAGGAGAAATATTTAGAAAAAAATCAAAAATAGGATGGAAAAAATATGATAATATATTCTTTAGTGAATTTTGAACTATGATAATTAATAACAGTCCAAATTTGAATACAAAATTGAATTTATATATATTCTAATATTACAAAGGCATGTCAGTCAAGGCTACAAACAACTTGAATACATTATTAATGCAGTGTGTGTATGACCCAAATATCTGAGGGTATTACAAATATGTTATTCCTTCAAATTATTATGGTTTAAAAGGATGAGTCACTCTATTTTTTATTTCTCATTTGATGTTCAGTACTTGTATTGATTAATATTAATCGTGATTTGTGTCACATAAAGGCCTATTCAAGGGGTATTGCTCCCTATCAAGAATGAGTCCTTCTGTGTATATCTTCTCGTAACTTTGAAAAGAGCAAATTGTTTAACATTAATTTTTAATGATTTCAATCGAAGAAAATGAACTCTCAAAATTTTCTTGTATGTCTTATGTATAAAATAAAGATTTGTTATTTTTCATAAAAATAACTAAAATGTTATACCACAAAACTGATTGACCCAATCAAATGGCTTCTTTTCTACAATCTTCATTAGTTCCACATCTGCCATAAGGGTGTAATGGATAAAGACAATCAAGAACTTTTGGCCTAGAGACTTGGTTGGTTCTCATTCATTTTGAACATGAAAATGTACACATACTAATAAGTAGTAATTAATATACCAAAGTAGATTTAATCCAAACAAATGTTGCTTATAGTTATGAATAACTGAAAATAAATGCATATTTGTTTCACTTTGTAGTGAATATATTGATCAATTATCATCAAATATACTATTTAATTAGTTTTAATAAGGCTTATTTCTTATCAAAATAAGAAGTCAGAGGTAACACCAACAACATACCTGTAAAATTTCACTGAGGGGAGTTTGTGGAAGGTATAGGTAAGCAAACCTTACCACTAGTATTAATATTATTCTTCGTAAATAAAATACACCTTGGAACCTTCTCTAGAACAGATCATGTTAACTCATTCATCACCAAAAAAGGGAAAGAGTTGAGAATTAATCCCTACTGTATTCCCATCTCATATGGAAGTGCTCTGAGTCTCCTCCCACCAATCTTACCTAAGTAAGGGTCTTGACACAAAATCAAATTATTATGACACCTACCATAAATCCTAGGAGGCAAGCATAAACTCAAATGAAAAGTGATAAAAGGAACTAAATATAACTAGCGGAAGAAATAATAATATAAAAAGAGGTCCATAGCGTAGATATATATATATATAAAGATATAAAATATACAATATGGACCTGAAAGTGACCAAGAAAAATGAATATAAACAAAAATCAAATCTCGAACTTGCATGATATCATCAATACAAGAGCGTCTAAAGCACATCAGTAGAGCTATATAAAACAAGTATTTCTAATCAAAATACTAAACATCTAAACAATATAAAATACGAAAACAAGCAAGCCTCCAAACGTCAAGAGTTCATCACGATGCAAACAATGACGAACTTAGAAGGTAAGGAATTAACAAGGTGACTTGTACCAGACGTTAGTAGTATGATTATCAAATACGGGGTACTCAGTGGACATCCTATGTTTTGTGGGATTAGAAGGAAACTACATAAATATAAGAGGCATGATAGAACTATATAAGAAACAACAACTAACTAGAATCATTAAAATAAGTACCTATTGTGAAAATAACTATATGATGCAATGCATATGTGAACAATGCATAAAGTAATAAGTCCCGATATTACCTCGTTGGCCGCCCGACAGACTGTTAGGGTTTTGCCCTGATTTTCTTTCTTTGTTTGAAGTTTATTTTTTTCCTTAAAGAAAAGTCAAAGTATTACCATAAATGCTTGAACTTTTTCTGAAAGGAAAATATAATATTCTTCCATATTTGGTTTATTCTTTCCTTAGAGGAAAAAATTGGAGATATATATTCTCATAGCATAACACAATAGCATCCACAATGTAGATATTTAAGAGTTTAGTTTATGGGGAGATTTTCTCTCTACAGTTTTTATATTTTTATTAGTTTTAAATTATGTAGGTCAATTGGTCATATCATATAATAATAATATTATGTATTTTAATATAGTTTTATGTCGTCTAATTTATCCTCATATGATTTGCAAATTATAAGCTTCCACATGACGTCCTAATCCCCCTTCATAACCCAACAAGTGGTATCAGAGCACACGGTTCAAAGATCCGATGGTTCAATGATCTAATACTTGAATGAGGTTGAAGACAGACTCAAGTGGTTTCAAATCAATTTGTAACTAATTTGATGATAAAGAAGATTTATGTCCAACTATATGTGGAGAAAAGATTAAAATCATATTTTCAACATTCCTGTTGTTGCATCTTTGAAAATAAAAATAAAATATTTTTAATCCATATATTTTAAACTTTATTTTTAACAATGGCAAGCAGGAGTGATGAAGACTATGTGAAGAACGAAGATATCATGCATGTGAAGAAGACGGATCAAGTTTTGTCAAGAAAATTCAGTCAAAAGGGGAGATTTGTTAGGGTTTTGCCCTGATTTTCTTTCCTTGTTTGAAGTTTATTTTTTTCCTTAAAGAAAAGTCAAAGTATTACCATAAATGCTTGAACTTTTTCTAAAAGGAAAATATAATTTTCTTCCATAATTGGTTTATTCTTTCCTTAGAGGAAAAGTTTGGAGATCTATAAATTGAAGATTCTTTTTCTCATAGCATAACATAATAGAATCCACAATGTAGTCGTTTAAGAGTCTTGTTTATGATGAGATTTTCTCCCAAACATCTTTATGTTTTTCAATATTAGTTTTATCATACGTAGGTCATTTGACTGAATCATATCAATAATATATCATTAGTATACTTTTATTTGTCGTCTTATGATTTGCAATTGTAAGCTTCCGCATGACGCCTAATCACCTTCATAATCCAACACAGACTCCTTCAGAAATTCTGTGCACCTGTCAAAGCTCAACTACATATGTATTAAATGTAAAATCAAGAATTTAAACTACGGGCAACCAAAGCTCATTAACATATGCACAAAATGCAGAAAAGTGCAACTAAAAATTATCCCTCGAGCTCATAAGCAAGAGTAAAATAGTTCATCTTCCAAAGAAAACCTTAGATATCAGTAAATTTAGAAACAAATCTCCTTCAGTGTAACAACCCTTCTCATAAGTTGTGAATTTTATTGATTTTTTTATTTTAATCATTTTAGTAATTTTTATTAATAAGTTATGACTTGTGGGAATGAGTGACATGACTTTGATATAAATAAATGATTATTTTATTACTAATAATAATGAAAAAAAGTGACAAAGAAAGTAGAGACAAAATGAATTTTTAAAATAGAAAAGGAAAAAGAAAAAAAGAAAATATACAGGGTTGAAACGTGCAAAGTCAGAGGAAAAAAAAGAATGAGCGCAGTAACTGAGAAGAAAGTACAGAGATAAAATAAAAGAAAGAAAGAAAGAAAAGAGGAGAAAGGGGAGGAGAAATTTAAGTTTTTTTTGTCTCAAAGCGTTAAGGTAATGATTCTAGTCTTTTTCATAGATAGACAGTAGTAGTGCAAGAGTCTTTTTCATTCCATTGTTAAATGTTGAGACTTGAGTTGCCTTTTTTGGCCAGTGAATGTTTTATTTCTAAAATGTTTTGAGTATTTGTTTTGAGACATTGAGTTAAAACTCGCTTTTGAGTTCATTATTTGATGAGTATGTCTTCCGCTAAAAGTTGAGTCAGGCCAAGGGTTCGCTTGGGGCCAGCAATGGTTCTTGAGTGTCAGTCGCGTCCAGGGTGTAGGCTCGGGGCGTGATAGTTACTTTCAAAATATTTATGAAGCTTTCCTTATGATATAAAATGCATTGACCATGTTCATGATTATGATTCTTCTAAAAAGGTTTTTACTATGTTTAGCTTGGTCATGCATACCTTGTTTTTTATTATGTCCCCTTATTATCATGTTTTACGTTTTCATGCATAGCCCCCATACTTAGTACATTTCATGTACTAATGCATATTTGTGCCTACATTATTTCACTAATGTAGGGCTTGACGACTCATCTACTTCTGTTCATGTCTAGGACAGTGAGCACCTGGAGATTTAAAACTTGGTGAGTCCCCATACTCCAAGGACCATGTCACCTTTATTGATTTCCTTATGTCTTTAATGTTTTGGATGTTGTATGTGGTTTACGGCTTACGTTCCGGTCACTACTTTGATGTGATAGATGGCTTGTCAAGACTATGTTAGACTTCTGTTCTAAATGACAAACTCTTTTATTGATATGAAATGCTTTACTCTTGTCTATTACTATGAGTATATGTATGTCAAGTGTCTTGTGTAGTTCCTCTCGGGGTCTTATACATCATGTCACATCTAGGTGTACTTTGGATCGTGACACCAAATAAAACATATCAAATCATGATAAGTTAAAGTCATAAAACATGGACCAAAGTTAATTTATTACAAGAATCGTGGCATACATATAAAACATAAAGTATGTACAAAACATATCTTTTGTGGGATGTTTACTGTTAACCGTCTAAGACCGTGTGAGCTATAACATGAAATGTGATGTCTTGCTCCCACACCAAAAAGAGATTTTCCTACTTGTCAAGGTAAGGACCATGTTCTAAAGATTAGGTGGATCCACTATCTAGTTTCTTCTAATTGGGACATCCTATAAGGCACGTAGCTCAAGGACTTTGAGAATTGCACAAATTCACTTGGTGCTAAGTAAACTCCCAACAGAAATCATTAAGTCATAATATCATATGAATATTCTTTAGTCTTGAAATGGTGAGAATCTGGTAACACCAACTCAATTTTAAGACTCAAAATCATAATAATAACTCCTTTGAAATACCATAATTTCATAAAATAATCGATGTTTAAAAGACACTTAATCTAAAGCATCTAAATTATGATAATCATTTTCATCATAAAATCACACGTCAATTGAAGTGGCTAAATCATTGAAATCCTTAATAATGAGAATACTTCAATTAGAAGTAAACCTAATTTCATAAAAACATGAGATACTTTATTCAAGAGTAACCTAGAATCATAGTCACTACAATTCATTTATGCATGCATAATTTCTAAACTCAATTCATGATCAAAGTAGACAATTAGCATGAGTTCATATGAAAGACATTGAAAACATGAAATTTAAATCCAATCATACATGATAAGATCAAATGTAATCAATTAAATCATAATTAATTAAACACATGAAGAATCATATAGGAACCTTAGAAATTGGGTGAAATCATAAAGGAAAAATTGAGAAATCTTGGGACTCAATGGATAAAAAGGGATCCATTAAAAAAGTTTCCACATATCTTTGATAATCGAAGCCCTAACAATTGAGTAAGAGACCTTGGAGCTTGAAGAACCCTAAAAATTCTTGAGAACTTTGGGAGAGAATTTGGAGAAGATGATTTGAGGGATTTGAGTGGATGAGAGGGAATGGAGGGATTTTGAAGGGTAAAATCAACGACTTAGTTTAAGAGTTAAAAGGATCGTAAAAGCCCCAAGTAACCCTGAACTTAAAAGTTCCCAACAAACCTACAACTTGACCTACGGTCTGTAGGAACTTCTACAAATCATCCTAGTCACTCGTAGAACCTGTTACTAGGACCAATATTATGGTCAATTTCCACGAAACCCTTCCTACGGGTTGTCACAACTTCTATGGCTCGTAGGCCTTAGTCGTATAACCCAAAATCCCAGAACTACCTTCAAGTCACATCATTTTCCATGAACGCTATTCTACGACTCGTCAAATCTTCTACGTACCATCTCGCTGGTCAGTAGAAACTTATCACATACTTGAAATTTTCCAAAATTTTAACACAGACCCTATGACTGCATTTCTATGGATCGTAGTACGACCTTGTATCGCCCGTAGGGGCAGGGGCGGAGCCACGTAGGCTCCAGAAATAATACAATATATACACGTAAAATTTTGACTTTATATTGGTATATATAGCATTTGGACACTCTGAAATAACAAAGTAAAGCGTAGTGGAGTTGGCAATACTCGTCACGAACCTACTCTCTGTCTCGGTTCGATTCCCCGTAGGAGTGTTTCATTTTTCTGTAATTATTTTGATTTCTTGAATTTAATTAAGTAAATAAACATACGTAATTTTAACATAAATGTTCAGTAACTTGGTGGTTAACAGTGTCATGATTGGCTTCAAGGACCCAAATTCGAATATTACCTCCACTAACTATTTTATTTTGGATTTTTTTCAATTAAAGTTGAATTATTTCCTTAAATTTTAATACTTTTTCCTTGTGCTATAAGATTTCCTTAAATTTAATACTTTTTCCTTGTGGATTTTTTCAATTAAAATTGAATTATTTCCTTAAAATTATAATACTTTTTTCTTGTGGAATAAGATTTTCTTAAATTTTAATACTTTTTCCTTGTGGAATAAGGTTTTCTTTCTCTATAAATAGGAAACTCATTCACCCAAATTATATCACAATATTTATTATTAAGAATAGAATCTTAATAATTTTCTCTCTATTTTTTCTTCTCTTTCTTTTATTTTATAACAACAATAACCAGCTTAATATTTTAGTTTCAAGTTTCAATGGACATGAGGAATTATTATAATAGAGTACCAACAAAAAGTTCGACTTCTCTAAGTCAACCAAATAAAAAAACAACGGTAGATCAATTAGAGATGTTGTCACATTCTTCTCAAAAACAAAGCATTGATTTAAATACTCTAGAAGTTGATCCAGCAAAAAGAACTTTAGTTATAAAAACGTTTCAGGATATGAAACCTCGTCGAGTACAGTTGTAATAATATATTTAAATTATGTTTTCAATAGTAGTTTATTTTGTCTTTATGTTAGTTTTGAATTATGCAGTTGTAATTCTATTAAAAATATTATTTTATTTTATTAAATATTGCTTAACTTAATTATTTGTTTTGGTAATTTAAATCATCATTTTTTTAAAAAAAAATTAGTATTAAAAGTTTGGACACCCTTCATGAAATTTCTGGCTACGTCACTGCGTAGGGGGCTTCCATAAAACATGCACTAATGTCAAAAATGCAACTTTCTTCCATTCTAGCTTACCCAATTTTCGAGGTGTTACAATATCTCACCCTTGGAAACATTCATCCTTGAATAGGACTCAAGCTAGCAGGAGTAGAACAGGAAAAGAACAATGGACTCTAGCAATCCATGATGAATGCAAATCATATCAAAATGAATATAAACAAGGAGTAATCGACCCTAACCTAAAACATAAACTCAAAATCAAGTTTTCATGAACATGCGTCATATGAAAACATGAGAACATCTAAAACGCATGAATCTAAAAGAGTAAACATGAGGAACTAATACCTCAAGCTACAACGGAAACGGAGGGAAAGAGATGAGGAAACTTGACATAAATTGAAACATGGTGTATATATTAACACCAATAATATGAACTTATTCATAGTGAGATAAAGATAAATCTATCTGGTTAAGTAATAAAATGATTAACTAGTCGGATAGTTAGAAAAAAATACATTGATAATAAAATTGACAAATATGTTGATACAACTAAACGTAGCAGCATATACTTTTTTCATTCACTTTACTTATCATATTTTAATTTGTGTATGCTCTTTAAAAAATAAGCAATTCATATGAAAATTTTATCGTAATATCCATATTAATTGATAAATGATTTGAGAAATAAAAAATTAATTTCAAAGTAAAATATGAAGAAAAAATTGTATTTTCTTAATATATTAAAACTAACAAAAAATGAGAATTTATTTTTGAAATAGTAAATAAATAAAAGTAAGCCGGGAGTATTTATTGATTCAATGTAAATATTTGTATTTTCAAACACAATAATACGCCTCAAATGCATTTTTTTTTTTAAAAAAAAGGAGTGTAAATGACAATATTAATTACCCTTAGGTTGACCTAAGGAAGAACATAAAGGAGACATTATAAACGAGGAAATTATTTATTGATTTGATGTAAATACTTATATAACCAAACTCAATAATTCGCGTCAAATGCCCCAAAAAAGGAGTGTAAATGACAACATTACCCTCAGGTTGACCTAAAGAAAGAACATAAAGGAGACATTGTAATTAGTACACATGGCTAGACGAAGTCAAACAACCTACACTATATAAGACCTTTTATTGATTATCTCTATTTATATTTTAAAAATGGTAATTAGGAATTAAAAAACACTCAACATTAATACAAGTAATTAATATAACTTTAAAATAATTCCATATTGCTCGGATCATGTTACCCAACAAGGCAATTATAGATGCTTAATACCTAACTAAGAGAGAAACGAACACCGACCAGCACAGAACAATTCAATTTATTTATTACAATCTAATGATAATTTATAGTTCTACTTAATGATAATTTAGGTTTTTTTTATGAAGCCGGAGGTTTGATTTAGGTTGATGATAAAGTGAGAATATTGTTAATTCTCTTACGTAGAGTTGGTCTACTAAAATTCAAGGCTTAAGTTAAATATTTTGATCTGCGTGATTTAATTCATCTAAAAATTTAAATTGATATATAGCTAAAATTTATTCATGAAAAATCTTATTCAAAATATTTTTAAAAATAACTTTTTTTTATTTTTGATAAGTTATATATATTCATAAAAATTATATTAGATACTTATATAAGTTATTTCAAAAAAAAAATAAAGCTTAGTAAGTTCCCAATAGGTTAGGTTATGATTCATTTCAATTCAAGTGACTTTTAAGTAGACATTATTAAGTAAGGTCATTTTGATCCAGGTTCAATTTCGAGCTCACCATTTGACACCCATATACTAATAATTAGGGTATAGTATATCGTTTAGTAGAGTGCATTAAAAAATAATTATGTATTATTTTTGTGTAATAACGATATCTTGTTTGATATATATTTTTAATTTATGTATAACTAATGCTAGCAATATTTAGATTGAGGTATGTATAACTAATATATGAAAATCTATTATATTAGAAATGCAAGGGGTTTTAATGTAGGAATTAGCAGGGGCGGAGCTAGCATAGAGTTAGGGGGTTCATCCGAACCCCCTTCGGTGGAAAATATTATTATTTATACATGGTTAACATTGTTTTTATGTATATATAGTAGATGTCGAACCCCCTTTGATTAGTTCGTGGTTTACTTCTTCAGTTTTTTAACCCCCTTATTAAAAATCCTAGCTCCGCCACTGAGAATTAGCATGGTCAAAGACACAATTGTCTTCCACTATATTTGTAGAGGATATTTTTATAAATAAATATTATATTTTGGAAATTATGCAAAGCATGATATTTTAAATACACCAAATCAAACAATGCATAAAATGTAATCACTACTAGAAAAATTGGAATTAGCTACGAAATTTGTCGCTATTCGGTTGTTATTATGCTCGTAGCTAACGTAAATTTGTCCTAATTCATCACTAAATAAAATTAGCAACGAATTTTATTGTTTAGCTACAAAATTAATTTGTCGTTAAATTCTATAATATCAGCATTATTAATATACTTTATTCAATATTATTCTTATGTATCCTACCGAATGATTCATCAATACATTTGATTTTTAATGTGTGTTTGTTAAGTAGCTCCTCAACATGAGAATTGCACGTGCAGACTATGTTCCCTTGTAGCTGCTGGGAAAGAGCAAGTTGTGGTAATCACCTGTAATTTCCTTAATCTGTAAGGGCATTTTCACCAACAGATATTTATAAAAACCCTTAGAGGGTTTGCCAATTTTCATTGTGCACTTATCTCTCTCATACATATAATTAATTTGGATGATATATATGGAAGAAGCTATGAAAATGAAGAAGGTAGTTTTAGTGTTGATACTATGTGCAAGTCTCCAAATTGGTTCATCTCTAATTGATGGTAATTAATCAATCCTTAATTATCCTTTTTATTACCATTTATGCATACTTTGTACATGTTGTTTTTATTAATTCAATGCTATATCTACACTACTAGAAATAAAGGTTTTTTCAATCGTGAATTCATTAAAAATTTATGCTACGTTATGTGATTTTCTCATTTATTTTTCACCGAATCAACTCACTAAGAAAATATATGGCTGGAATAGATTCTCACTGAAATAGTGAAAAAAATCCTCTTTTTTCCGTATGAAAATATTACTTACTATTTTTTCTTTTCATATCTTCAAATTCATTTTCATAAGGCTTAGCTAGGTCTTTTTCCTCTTTAAATTGTTTTAAGAAGGATGTGGGAAAACTTTAAATTTAATTTTTTCATTTTACGTGTCTATGTCAAGCTCTTGCGATTATAAAAATGTCATGACATATTTAAAAGTATTTATTCTTTTCTTTTGGATATATATAACCTATTGGAGTTGCAAGTGTTTAGAACTTGGGAGTAGTGACAATAAATTAACTTACTCCTTGTTAGAGTACCATTTTGCATGAGTTATTATTAGTTGTCAGCAATCTTTGGGCACCAAGTTCGCAAATGTCATTCAATGCTCCAACTCACAATTAATAGTTTTAGTGTGGGTTAGCCGATTAAAAATAGTTGATAAATATCGATAGCTAAAATTAATTTCATAAATAAATAATTACGTATTGTTTTTTTATATAGAAATGTTGAAATTAATTAAGTAGTTAGTGTTTTCGGTATAAACATGTTTATAAGCACTTTTTCTGTAAAAATGACTGAAATGTCCTTGAATATATTTACAAATAATATAAATTTGAAAGTATTTTCATATAAAAAAAAGGAAAAATAATGAAAATATTATAAACACTTTTTTTGTTACCAAATGCATACACACGAGAGTGATGATGGATCCTCACTTCGGGGCGGAACTAGTAAGGATGTAGGGTTCATCTGAACCCCTTATATAGTAGATGTTGAACCTATTCAACTTCTTCGTATGTTTACTTTTTCATATTTTGAACCCTTTAATGAAAATCCTGGTTCTGCCATTGTCCTCACTCTGTGGTTTTCTAACTTATACCAGGATTATTACCAAACGGCAACTTCGAGCAAGGTCCAAAACCGTCACAAATGAAGAACACAAGAGTAATAGACCCTCATGGTATACCTCATTGGGAACTCTCAGGTTATGTAGAGTACATAAAATCAGGACAAATGCAAGGTGACATGTTACTTCCAGTACCACAAGGGGATTATGCTGTTAGGCTAGGTGAAGGTGCATCACTCAAAACCAAAGTCACAAATGTCACAAAAGAGACATTTTACTCCCTATCTTTTGTGTTTGCTAGGACTTGTGCTCAAGAAGAGAGACTTAATGTTTCAGTGTCACCTAATAATGAACCAAAAGATTGGGGAATGTTGCCATTACAAACAATGTATAGTAGTGATGGATGGGATACTTATTCATGGGGTTTTTTGGCTGAGGCTAATGAGATTGATATTGTGCTACATAATCCTATTGCTCATGAGAAGGACCCTGCTTGTGGACCACTTATTGATTTTGTTGCCCTCAAGGCTTTGAAAACAACACATAGACCAAAAGGTATAACTCCTCCCATTCATTACATTGTGAATTTTACTATGCGTCTTAAGTCTTAATTTATGTGACATTATTCGAGTTTAAAGAATCAAACAGATTTTTCCTTTAATCATGAATTTTTCATATACTCTATCCGTTTTATTTGGCGTGGAGTTTAAGAAAGAAAGAAAGACTTTTGAAACTTGTGGTTTAAAATAAGTGACATGTGTTTGTGTGGCTATAAATCATTTCATTAATGATAAAATAGACATTTTAAAGTTAAATTATTGTATTTAATATAGAAATGCATATTCTTTTTGGGACTGACTAAAAAAAAAAGTGAGTCAGTCATATAAACTAGGATAGAAGGAGTACTACTTTTTAATATTTTGAATGTTAATTATTGTAACTTATAATTCTTTTTGTGTAATTCTTAAATATGTGAATTTTATTTCAAAAAACTTATATTATGTATCTAAATTTACGGTCAAAATTAAAATTTAGACTCACCAAAATATTCAACTTGCTTTAGACACATGTATAGTTCAAGTTCTTTTGAAACTTGTGGTTCTAAATCTGTTATAAAATTTACATCGGTTATAATTAAATATTTTTCATTAATTAAGGATAAATTGAAAGTTTAAATTAAATTATTTTCAAATTTAGAAAGAAGCCAGTCTTTATTTGGACGAAAACTAAATAGTACCATGGTATGCACATGCACTTATTATTTAATCTACATTATCTTTCAATACCTATTAAATAAAGTTACCCATAACTACTGCCTTTTAAATGATCAGATTGTGTAAATACTTTCCATACGTCAGTGTACAAAATTTAAACTCTAGTTACATAAATGTATGCAGACAACATGTTGAAGAATGGAAACTTTGAGGAGGGTCCATACATCTTCCCTAACACAACTTGGGGAGTCCTAATTCCTCCCAACATAGAAGATGATCATTGTCCATTGCCTGGATGGGTAGTTGAATCTCTCAAGGCCGTAAAATACGTCGACGCCGATCACTTCACGGTGCCCGAGGGCAAGCGAGCCATCGAGCTAGTCGCGGGACGAGAAAGTGCAATAGCACAACAAGTGATCACCAAAGCTGGAAGAATTTATGATCTCACATTCTCAGTTGGAGATGCTAACAATTCTTGTGAAGGGTCTATGGTTGTTGAGGCATTTGCTGGCAATGTTGCATTACAATTTAAATATGTGTCTAAAGGCAAAGGTGGGTTCAAACGTGCTAAGCTTAGGTTTACAGCAACGTCTCAACGCACTAGGGTTAGGTTCTTGAGCTCGTATTATCATATGAAGAGTGACAACCCTGGCTCTTTGTGTGGTCCTGTGGTCGATGATGTTAGGTTAGTCAGCGTTCGCAATCCACGTATCCCATAGGTCAATTAACTACGTTATGTGTCTCTTTTTTAATTTGGTTTGTGATCCGTTCACATCGCTCTACGAAATCATGAGCTATATGATATATTCAGTGTAATATTATTATAGTGCAATTGTTACTTTTACATGTTACACACGCAAGAGATTTATATTATTTGGTGTTTCAATGTCATGTCTTACATGTACTTATCAAAATTTCAAGAAATCAAATGAAGTTATGTTAGTCTATTTATTCCACGAAATATCTGTCACCTCCCACCAACAACAGATACCAGGCTATCCACTGTATTAACTAATTAATCTTGTGAAGTGGAATAAGGATAAGAAATAGAAAAACAGATAGGTGAAAGAATATCTGAGCATATATAACTCAACATTCTAATACCATTGGTAAAAATTTGAGCATCCTGCATTGTGTTCCTCCAGCTACATTAGAATTAGATAGTATAACACTGATGATATGTAAAGAATTTGAGCATCAAATCTAAAACTTAAAGAGAACTAGTGTGGAGAAATTATATTCATGACAAACAGAAACCATCATTTTATAGTTAAAAGTCCTTGTGAAAAGACTTTTATAATATTCAATAACCTAAAACTTTAGGTCGTTTGGTTGGAAACAAGTTATCCCGGAATAAGTTATTCCACCATCCAAAACAGGCAAAAGTCTATCTCCTGGTGACTTCAGGAAAAGAAGGGGAGAGAGGGGGGGGGGGGGGGGGGG
>JAJOOH010013037.1:0-14136 GCA_029582605.1 Solanum gracilifrons
TAAGCTATATTATCGGGTACATGCTTTCGATAGAAGATTCATTGTCACTAGGCTAGACTTTAAGGGGGATAAGCTCTCTCACGAGCAACTCACCCCGTTTCAAATGCGTTCCTCTCGGACACCCACTTGTCGCGTGAAGACCAGCCTATGCCTTAACCCACTCACTCTCTCCAGCTGAGTGTATGGACATGGGACTAGGGTTCACTCTCTCGAGCTGAACCTCATGTGGACCCACTCACACTGGCCATCAATTTAGTGGTCTTAGTTTTACGACTTCTCTCTCGAGCAAGCCGAAAACACATATATGAGATGATATTTGGAACTACAACCTCATTAAGTTCATTTACAACCACTAAACAAAATCACATTTAAACTATGAATAGACTATCAACAAGCAAGACCCAACAAATTATCTTAACCCAAATTCGCTAAATCACAACCCAAGAATTGAGGCTTTTAGCCACACATCAAGAGATATAAATTTATACCTAAATGATCTTGCATTCAAATGGGTATGAAGATTTAAGTCTAGGTACAGGTCAAGAATGAACAATGCAAAAGACCCAAGTCCAAATCCTTGTAGATGAAACCCTATTTTTCTTCAAGTCTTCAAAACCCTCTCAAACTTAGAGTTAAAATACCAAAAAGTACTATTCCATATGAAAATCAAAATAATTGTTCGACTCTTAAAACTAAAACTCTAACTAGTATTTATAGTTTTCCCAGATTTGTAATGCAGCGGATCATTCGGTGTCGTTACTCGAAATCGCTGTTAAACTCGACGATTCGCCCTTTGGTGTAGTTCATCGTCGTCTTGCACTAGCCTTCAACATCGTCGTGCTCTGGGTCATTGGGTCACATGGTACTGCTTCGCGGAAATTCTCGGCAATGCACCGACTGCTCCCTATCTCTGTCCACTTAATCCTTTCCTTCAGGGCTCAGCACACTGGAACAAAAGGCGAAGTAAGACCCTTCGATGACTCGCAATGTGGACTCGGTGATCCTCAGACCTTCATTTCTTCTTTCTTCTCAGCCTTTTCGTTCCTTTTCGTGACGTAGTGTTCATGCTTTCCTTCAAACATCAAATACCTGAAACTTAAGAGTTTTTATCAGATATTGAGATAAAATAAGTATTTGAGAACACAATTTCTATTAAAATATAGCCCTAAATGAGTCCAATTTGTGGACTCATCAACACCCCCAACTTAAACTTTTGGTTGTCCTGAAGCAAACTCAAGTTCAGCCGTTCAAAAGGGTGTCTCGAACAGTGCTACACAAGAATCAATCATGAATGCACACAACAAGACTCAATTTACTTATGCAAAGATCAAATGTGTACTCAAAGAATCAAATTGTGACACGCCATTACCTAAGATTCTCAAACTCGCAATACTTGCTTCAAATAGAAGTTCAAGCTCAACAAAAGCCTTCGAATGCCCTTATAGAAATGACGATTCCATTTTCACACGCAAAGGTATAATCAATTTAAAGTGCAGGAATCAGATACAATGCTCACACTGACAAAGTGGAACACAGTGCATGATTTCACCCACTTCTTTGCTCGTATTTTCCAATCAACATTTGTTTTACCTCACTCAAGATCAAAAAGGTCTTTACAGGGCTTATAATAGGGTTGAGCGCAAAGGTATGTTCATTTATGCTCAGTGACTTTTATCCTCAAGAAATGTGGTGCTCACAACACTTCCTTTCCTTTTCGTTCATCATTCTCTTTAGTGCTCATAAGTCATCCTATTATTCACTTTCCATGGATTGTTTGGGAACCCCATCTCTTTTGTACTTTATTCCACAACTTTCTTTTTCATTCTTTTTCTTTTTCCTTCTATTTTCTCTTTTTTTTTATATGGAGGGGTTCCATTTTTCTCAACATCATGGGTTAAAGAAGACTTGCCTTGCACTTCTTGACTTTCCCTTTTTGTTTTTCACCACAACCCCAACTTAGGCTTTTGGCCTAAGTTAGCTATTCAATTAACCACAATTCAAGAGGATTATAGGTAATGGATTAAGAAAGGTCTGGTTTTCATCAAGTTTCTTCCAAAGAAGGGAGAGGCTGAAAGGGTGTTCAAAAGAGAATCACACGCTCATAAGGTAGGTCACAAAAGAGGTATATGTCAAATTGGTTCACCCTCTTTGAAGTTTCCTGAGATCATATCAAGAGAAAGTCTTACTTAGTCAACCGGACCAACAGGGCAAATTCTAGGTGTTGTCATGCATGGTTTCAGGTAAGCTTATCAAACAAGGCATCAACACTTAAGTCTAACAAGACTCCACACTTTTCCTAGTGTGCAACGGTCATTACAAGAGAGTCGATTTGATAAATGGCTAATCACAATGAGATGCAAAGATAACACATATTGTCTATCCAACTTCATTCGGCCTCATTGTAGTCGTACATTCATGTTCATTCGATTGAGAGCACTATTCAAGTCATCGGTATTGATCGAAACCAAGACTTAAATTTTGCAAAAGAACAACCACATTCAACACACGAGAGGTGGCAAAATTTTTTGGACGGATCAAAATCAGTTTGCAATTTAAAATAAAAGGAGCCACAAGCTCAAACATCGACAGAAATAGATAAAACACAATTTTTAAAGCAGAACAACCCAGATATATACACAAAACACGAACATAAGTAGCACAAAAAAGATGGGCCTCACCCCACAACAAATAAAAATAATTTGTCCTCAAATGCAAATAACACTGAATCCAAAAAGTAAAATGAAGAAAGATAGAGAGGGAGGTAAAGAGGGATGATGTCTACGCAGTCACTACATTTGTCCGGGCCTCAGTGCCCGGAGTGACCTCAGAAGGAACAGTAGTGCCAGGTTCACCAAGGTCTATTGATTGTGAGTCTACCAGATAGACGTGCACCGCTCTGCAAAATACCCTGGCCCATGGAGGAGTATTATGGTCTAAGGTGATGGTTTTCCTGGCAAGAGTGGGCCTCTTGCTCTTGCCTTTCCCAGTAGTTGTGGGTAGTTTCAAAGCTTTTCCTTTTGACATAACTGCATCTTCCTTTATCGCAATTCCTTTGGACTTCTCTTGAGCTGGCATTATTCTTTCAGCAGCTTTAGGTTTGGTCATATCTGCAAAATCTCGAAGAGAAGTTAGAGAAATATTTGATAAAAGCACTGATAAACTTCGCCGACTCTTTCGGCATGTCGCTAATACTATTTGGCGATCTAGAGTTAGTCCGTTGAAAGGTACAATACACAGAGATTCATGGGAGTTAATAAGGGTGAAGAGAGACTTGTTTGGTGACTTTCAACTTCTAGCCAAAAGTTACAGAATTAACAACACATTTATTAATAAATTAAAGGCAAGATAGGTACTTTAGGCGAACCACCGAGTGGTTTAACGAGCTCACCCAGCTCGCCAAATGACCCATCTTCTCGAATACCACCTCGCAACACTCAAAAATAAAATCAAAGCGTACACCAGTCAAATTAAAGCAAGACCCATTATACCCATCACCCCGAAATACTCAGACTTCTCCCGATTTTGCCAAATTTGGCCAATTCATGACTTTTGCCCTTAAGAAAGACGTCACCCTCTCTATCATTGGGTAAATTACGTCGTTCGGCACAAAAAGGGGCTACTTAGACTTCACCCAACTAAACCCAACGACGTGCAAGCACAACCACTCACAGTTTAACCAATTTTAAAGCACAAAACATGGGAATTTGAATTATAAAAAAAACGGGCAAAATATTCGAATTAAAACAGGCATTCAAACAACTTAATCCTATCAGAGAAGCCCAGCACACATCAACAAGATATAATCATTTGTATAAGAGTTCAAATTCTCAAAATTCATGCAGGGTTCAGGAAACCAACCTTAGATGCCGAATAATAAAGACTGAAATGCTAGGTGGTAAAGTAATCCAAATATGAGCACAAATCAACGACTAAAATACTACTAGACATGGAAAAATATAGAAACTAAAGTGCGGGTGTGAGGTTGTGAAGTACAAAAGTGAGGGAAATTGAAGAGTTTGAAAGTTTAAACCTTTGGCCTTTAAAAGACCGTCCAGTTCTCGCCTAGTTGGCGACACGCCGATTGGGTACTTACCTCGCCAAGTTTTACAGGACCTCTAGTTAAAGTGGGAGTCCAAAGGACGGATTAAATCAGTGTCGCCGACCTGATCGAAAACTCCTCAATTTGCTCTTATGCTCGTCGAGTTTTATAGACTCCACTTTCAAATTGTTTTGAGTCCAACGGTGGTCAGAGTTGGGGTCGCCGACCTCTTCGGCGATGCGCCGACCAGACTTTTAGTTCGCCAATCTCAACCTTTCTAAAACATTCGACACTTTGACCTGCACAATCAACACACCACTATTTCTAAAACAAAGATAAAGCGATAAAACCTTGGGTTGCCTCCCAAGAAGCGCCTTAGTTAACGTCGTGGCACGACGCAAGTGCTCACTCAAACTTCATTCTTAGGGTTGGCCATAGTATCACTACGCAACCCCCCTAGTGTCTCTGGTTTAAATGAGACGAGATTTGACCCATTTGGGTCTCTAATTGTTTGATAGAGATCCAAACAGGCTCATACATACTTCCTGTTTAAAACAACCACACAAACCAAAACAAAAAAATTAAGTGAGTTCACTATAATTAACAAGAACAAAATTTAACTTAACTAAAAATTCTCAATTAACACCACTCCCCGGCAGTGGCGCCATTTTGATGTATGTGTAATCAAGACACAACTTCTGACGCAAGTGTCTACGATCGTACAATAGTTTAGTAACCTTACCAAGGGTTGGGATCGTTCCCAAGAGAGTGGTTTTGAGAATTAATAAAAAAATAAAACTTAGTTTTAACTAGTCATAGCTAAAGATATTAACGAGTAACAACATTGTAAATTAAAGGGGGACACAAGAGTGTCAATTAACAATCGGGGGTTTTGTCACTAGTAAGGTAAAAACAACAAAATAAACAAGGGTTTCTAAGTAATGAGAGGGGATCCTTGGGATGTTATGGGAATACGGACTAAGCAAGATTATTGGGTACATGCTTTCGATAGAAGATTCATAGAGTAATTGTCACTAGGCTAGACTTTAAGGGGGATAAGCTCTCTCTCGACCAACTTACCGCCATTCAAATGCGTTCTTCTCGGACACCCACTTGCCGCGTGAAGAACAGCCTACGCCTTAACCCACTCACTCTCATGAGCTGAGTGTGTGGACATAGGAATTGGTTTCACTCTCTCGAGATGAACCTCATGTCGACCCACTCACATTGGCCATTAATTTAGTGGTCTTAATTTTACGACCTCTCTCTCTCGAAAGCTCAAAACACATATATGAGATTATATTTGCAACTACAACCTCATTAAATTCATCCTCAACCACTAAACGAAATCACATTTAAACTACAAATAGACTATCAGCAAGCAAGACCCAATAAATTCTCTTAACCCATCTTCGCTAAATCAGACCCCAAGAATTGGGGTTTTTAGCCACACATGAAGAGATATAAATATATACCTAAATGAGCTTGCATTCAAATGGGCATGAAGATTTAAGTCTTGTTACGGGCCAAGAATGAAGAATCCAAATGACCCAAGTCCAAATCCTTGGAGATGAAACCCTCTTTTTCTTTAGGTCTTCAAAACCCTCTCAAATTTAGAGAAAAAAATACCAAAAAGTACTATTCTATATGAAAATTAAAATATTTGTTCGAATCTTAAAACTACAACTCTAACTAGTATTTATCGTTTTCATATATTTGTGGTGCAGCGGATCATTCGATGTCATTAGTCGGAATCACCGATCAACTCGACGATTCACCCTTTGGTGTAGTTCATCGCCGTCTTGCACCAACCTTCAACATCGTCGTGCTCTAGGTCATTGGGCGACATGGTACTGCTTCGAGAAACTTCTCGGCGATGTGCCGACTGCTCCCTATTTCCACCTACTTGATCCTTTCCTTCAGGGCTCAGCACACTGGAACAAAAGGCGAAGTAAGACCTTTCGATGACACACCAAGTGGACTCGTCGATCCTCAGGTCTTCATTTCTTCGTTTTTCTCAGCCCTTTCTTTCGTTTTTGCAAAGTAGTGTCCATGCTTTCCTTCAAACATCAAATACCTGAAACTTAAGGGGTTTCATCAGATATTGAGATAAAATAAGCATTTGAGGACACAATTTCTATTAAATGAATCCCTAAATGAGTCCAATTTGTGGACTCATCAACACCCCGAACTTAAACTTTTGGTTGTCCTCAAGCAAACTAAAGGTCAACTATTCAAAAGGGTGTCTCGAACAGTGCTACACAAGACTCAATCATGAATGCACACAACAAGACTTAATTTACTTATACAAAGATCAAATGTGTACTCAAAGATTCAAATTGTGACACACCATTACCAAAGATTCTCAAGCTCACAATACTTGCTTCAAATGCAAGTTCAAGCTCAACAAAAGCCTTCGAATGCCCTCGCACAAATGATGATTCCATTTTCACACGCAAAGGAATAAGCAATTTAAAGTTCAGGAATCAGATACAATGCTCACACTCACCAAAAGGAACACAATGCATGCTTTCACCCATAAGTTTGCCCATATTTTCCAATCTACATTTGTTTCAGCGCACTCAAGATCAAAAAGGTCTTCAAGGCTTGTAGTGGGGCTGAGTACAAAGGTATGGTCATTTAGGCTCAGTGACTTTTAACCTCATGAAATGTGGTGCTCACAACACTTCCTTTCCTTTTCCTTCATCATTCTCTTTAGTGCTCATAAGTCATCATATTATTCACTTTCCATGGATTGTTTAGGAACCCCATCTCTTTTGTACTTTATTCCACAACTTTCTTTTTCTTTCTCTTTTCTTTTTTTTTTATATGGAGGGGTTCTATTTTTCTCAACACCATGGGTTAAAGGAGACTTTTCTTGCACCTCATGACTTTCCCTTTTATTTTTCACCACACCCCCAACTTAGGATTTTGGCCTAAGTTGGCTATTCAATTAACCACAATTCAAGAGGATTATAGTTAATGGATTAAGAAAGGTCTGGTTTTCATCAAGTTTCTTCCAAAGAATGGTAAGGCTCAAAGGGTGTTCAAGAGAGAATCACACGCTCACAAGATAGGTCACAAAAGAGGTATATGTCAAATTGGTTCACACTATTCGAAGTTGCCTGAGATCTTATCAAGAGAAAGTCTTACTATGTCAACCGGACCAACATGGAAAATTCTTGGTGTTGGCATGCATGGTTCCAGGTAAGCCTATCACACAGGGCATTGACACTTAAGTCTAACAAGACTCCACACTTTTGCTAGTATGCAATGGTCATAACATGAGAATCGATTTGATAAATGGCTAATCACAACGAGATGCAAAGAGTTCACATATTGTCTATGCAATTTCATTTGGCCTCATCATAGCCGTACATTCATGTTAATTTGATTGAAAGCACTATTCAAGTCATCGGTATTGATTGGAACCAAGACTTAAATTTTGCAAAAAACAAGCACATTCAACATACGAGAGGTGGAAAATTTTTTCGGACGGATCAAAATCATTTTGTAATTTAAAATAAAAGGAGCCACAAGCTCAAACATCGACAGAAATAGATAAAGCACAATTTTTAAAGCAGAACAACCCAGATATATATACAAAACACGAACATAAGTAGCACAAAAAAGATGGGCCTTACCCCACCACAAATAAAAATAATTTGTCCTCAAATGCAAAAAACACTGAATCCAAATGGTAAAATGAAGAAAGATAGAGAGGGAGGTAAAGAGGGATGATGTCTACGCAGTCACTCCATTTGTCGGGGCCTCAGTGCCCGGAGTGACCTCAGAAGGAATAGCAATGCCAGGTTCACTAAGGTCTATTGATTGTGAGTCTACCAGAAAGATGTGCACCGCTCTGCAAAATACCCTGGCCCATAGAGGAGTATTATGGTCTAAGGTGATGGTTTTCCTAGCAGGAGTGGGCCTCTTTCCCTTGCCTTTCCCCGTAGTTGTGGGTAGTTTCGAAGCTTTTCATTTTAACGTAGCTGCATCTTCCTTTATTGCAATTCCTTTGGACTTCTCTTGAGCTGGCGTTATTCTTTCAGTAGCTTTAGGTTTGGTCATATATGCAAAATCTCGAAGAGGAGTTAGAGAAATATTTGAGAAAATCACTGATAAACTTTGCCGACTCTTTCGGCGAGTCACCGATATTATTTAACGATCTATAGTTAGTCCGCTGAAAGCTGCAGTACATAGAGATTCAAGGAAGTTGATAAAGGTGAAGCGAGACATTCGACGAGTCGCCGAAAGTGTTTGGCGATCTTCAACTTCTCACCAAAAGTTACAAAATTAACATCACATTTATCACTAAATTAAAGTCGATATCGAGCTTTAGGCGAGCCGCCGAGTGGTTCAACGAGCTCACCCAACTCACCAAATGACCCAACGCGCCTATTTTCAACCCATCTTGTCGAATACCACCTTGCAACCTTCGAAAATAAAATCAAAGTGTACACTAGTCAAATTAAAGAAAAACTCATTATACCCATCACCCCCGGGATACTCATACTTTTGGCCTTAAGAAAGGCATCACCCGCTCTATCATTGGGCAAATTACGTCGTTCGACACAAAAATGGGCTAGTTAAACTTCACCCAACAAAACCCAATGACATGCAAGCACAACCCCTCACATTTTAACCAATTTTAAAACACAAAACACGGGAATTTGAATTACACAAAATGAGCAAGATATTCTAATTAAAACAGGTATTCAAGCAACTTAACCCTATCAGAGAGGCCCACCACACATCAATAAGATAAAATCATTTGCATAAGAGTTCAAATTCTCAAAAATACATGCGGGGTTCAAGAAACCAAATTTAGATGCTGAATAATTAAGACTGAAATGCTAGGCAGAAAAGTAATCCCAATCTGAGCACAAATCAACGACTAAAATACTACTAGAAATGGAAAAATATAGGTACTAAATTGCGGGTGTGATCTTGTGAAGTTCAAAAGTGAGGGAAAGTGAAGATTTTGAATGTTTAAACCTTTCGCCTTTTTAAAACCGTCCAGTTCTAGCCCATTCAGCGACATGCCGATTTGGTAGTTACCTCGCCGAGTTTTATAGGACCTCCAGTTAAAGTGGGGGTCCAAATGCCGGATTAAATCGGGGTCGTCGACCTAATCGGCGACTCGCCAATTTTCTCCTAGGCTCGCCGAGTTTTACAGACTCCACTTTCAAATTGGTTTGAGTCCAACAACGGTCCAAGTCGGGCTCGCCGACCTCTTCAGCGATGTGCCGACCGGACTTTTAGTTCGCCAATCTCTACCTTTCTAACACATTCCACACTTTGACCTGCACAATCAACACACCACTATTTCTAAAACAAATATAAAGCGATAAAACCTTGGGTTGCCTCCCAAGAAGAGCCTTAGTTAACGTCGTGGTACGACACAAGTCCTCACTCAAACTTCATTCTTGGGATTGGCCATAGTATCACTAGGCAACCCCCAGGTGTCTCGGGTTTAAATGAGACGAGATGTGGCCCATTTGGATCTCTACCTTTTTGATAGAGATCCAAACAGGCTCATACATACTTCCTGTTTAAAACAGCCACACAAACCAAACTAAAAAATTTAGAGAGTTCACTATAATTAACAAGAACAAAATTAAACTTAACTAAAAATTCTCAATTAACACCACTCCCCGGCAGCGGAGCCATTTTGATATTTGTGTAATCAAGACACAACTTTTGATGCAAGTGTCTATGATCGTACAATAGTTTAGTAACCCAACCAAGGGTTGGGATCGTTCCCAAGAGAGTGATTTTAAGAATTAATGGAAAAATAAAACTTAGTTCTAACTAGTCATAGCTAAAGACATTAACGAGTAAAAACATTGTAAATTATAGGGGGACACAAGAGTGTCAATTAACAATGGGGGGTTTTGTCACAAGTAACGTAAAAACAACAAAATAAACAAGGGTTGCTAAGTAATGAGAGGGAATCCTTGGGATGTGACGGGAATACGGGTTCAGCTGGAATATTGCGTACATTCTTTCGATAGAAGATTAATAGAGTAATTCTGACTAGGCTAAATTTTAAGGGGGATAAGGTCTCTTTCGAGCAACTTATCCCGTTTAAAATGTATTCCTCTCGGACACCCACTTGCCGCGTGAAGACCAGCCTATGCCTTAACCCACTCACTCTCTCTAGCTGTGTGTGTGGACTTGGGACTAGCATTCAATCGCTCGAACTGAACCTCATGTCGACCCCCTCACACTGACCATCAATTTAGTGGTCTTAGTTTTACGACCTATCTCTCGAGCAAGCCGAAAACACATATATGAGATTATATTTACAACTACAACCTCATTAAGTTCATCCACAACCACTAAATGAAATCATATTTAAACTATGAATAGACTATCAGCGTGCAAGACACAACAAATTATCTTAACCCATATTCGCTAAATCACACCCCAAGAATTGGGGTTTTTAGCCACACATAAAGAGATAGAAATTTATACCTAAATGAGCTTGCATTCAAATGGATATGAATATTTAAGTCTTATTACAAGCCAAGAATGAAGAATCCAAAAGACCCAAGTCCAAATCTTTGGAGTTGAAACCCTCTTTTTCTTCAAGTCTTCAAAACCCTCTCATAGTTAGAGCAAAAATACCAAAAAATACTATTCTATATGAAAATTAAAATAATTTTTCGACTCTTAAAACTTGAAATCTAACTAGTATTTATAGTTTTCACAGATTTGTGCTACAGCGGATTATTCGGCGTCGTTAGTCGGAATTACCGATCAACTCGGCGATTCGCCCTTTGGTGTAGTTCATCGCCGTCTTGCACCAGCCTTCAACATCGTCGTGCTCTGGGTCATTGGGCAATACGGTACAACTTCGTGGAACTTCTCGGCGATGCGCCGACTGCTCCCTATCTCCGCCGACTTGATCCTTTCCTTCAGGGCTCATCACACTGAAACAAAAGGCGAAGTAAGACCCTTCGACGACTTGCCAAGTGGACTCGGCGATCCTCAGGCCTTCATTTCTTCATTCTTCTCAACCCTTTCATTCCTTTCTGCGACGTAGTGTCCATGCTTTCTTTCAAACATCAAATACCTAAAACTTAAGGGTTTTCATCAGATATTGAGATAAAATAAGCATTTGAGGACAAAATTTCTATTAAAATATAGCCCTAAATGATTCCAATTTGTGGACGCATCAGAGAGTTGTCTGAGATTTGAGAGCTTGGTTCAGGGCAGTTTGTTTGTGACCGAGTATGAAGCCCGTTTCTATGAGCTTTCTAGGCATGCTTTGTCTATCATTCCTGATGAGGTAGAGAGAGTTTACTGGTTTGTGACAGGGTTGACTTTCTCCATCAGGTCTTATGTTTTTTAGGGTAACCAGAGAGTGGGGTTTGTTCCAGTCCATTATGAGCATTGCCAAGAGGGCCCATTCTTCTATTCAGTTTTATGGTGCCTTATCTGGATGCAGAGGTTCACATAGAGTTGTAGCTTCTTTCAGTGTCGTGGACCGGTTCATGCTTCTATTCCAACAGTTGAGAGTGGGCAGTCAGCCCGAGGTTCCTATGGCTCTTGCAGAGGTAGCTATGGTAGCTTATCTAGTTCGCAACATCAGTTGTATGTGCCGAGATATTGCTTCACTTGTGGGGATTTAGGTCATATAATGCACTGGCATCCTATATAGACTCATTCATGACCTCACTATCATTTCTCAGCTGTTCCAGGTAGAGATCCAGCGCCTCCAGCCAGGGGTCGAGGGGGAGCGTAGACCGGTAATGGTGGTAGGACTTCAGAGGTACTCGAGCTCCGTATGGTGGAGGTAGAGGTTCTACTCGTGTTGTTGATGGGTGAGATGGCCAGAGCTATGCATTTCCATGTAGGACTGAGGCTGAGACTTTTGATGCTTTTATCACAGGTATCGTCCATATTTTCCATCGACCTGCGTTTGGGTTGTTTGATCCGGGATCTACTTTCACGGATGTGTCTACATATTTTGTGGTTGGGTTTGATTTGATGTCTGCTTACATGTTTGTGCCTATTCATGTTTCTACACCAATGGGTGAATCCTTAGTGGTGGATTGAGTGTATCGATTCTGTCTTGTTTCTTTGGTTGGGTATGATACTTGGGTAGACCTGATTATTTTGGGGATGGTAAACTTTGATATTAACTTGGGTATGGATTAACTTGCTCTGCATAATGCTATTTTTGATTTATTTCATATCCACCGATCCGTGGAAGAGACCAAGGAAGAGTAAGATAGATTTAGGGCCGGCAATCATTGCATGCAAGGGGAGCTCGCTCGATTCGCAGATTGGTCCGACTCGTAATTCACTTCTGACCCCGTGTTCCAGAATGTATCCTAATTTTTGGCCTAATTCTTCTTCTGATGATCGATTCAACCTCTGATAAAAAATGCTACCCATTGTACTGATTTCCCTTTCGACTTCTAACAAAGAACTTTCCAATTTCATTTTATTTTCTAATATATATTTTTCCATATAGTTATATTCCCCTAGTTTGATTTTTATATTTTGGTAGTTATATTCCCTTGGTTTGATTATATACGGTGAATGATTGGATATGAAATTTTAAAGATAAATAATGTTTTGAGATATATTTTTAAGAAAGTACAATTTGTAATTTTAGATATATTATAATATTTAAATGATAATGTTATTAAGGCTAAATAAGAAGTTTAAAGGTAAATTTAAATTTGATATATATTTTAAAATTTTAAGTTTTATACATTAAAATAATATATTTTATGATGGTATATTTTTAATGTTTCATAACGTTAAAACGACTCCCACCAATTACATTGCAAGAAGGTCAATATTTTTTTACTGAGCATTTATCAATTTTGTGTGTGATTTAAATGTTTGTATTCCAATTTTGCCCATGTGAAAGTTTTTTTTCTTTTTACAAAATGAAGTGATTTCATTATTTTGCAAGAATTTTTTATAAAAAAGAATAGGGGTGCAAAATGCAATTCCAAAATAACCTTCCCTCTTTTTTGTATTATTGTAATAAAATTTAAATGAGATAAATCTTTTCTTCAAACTCAATTTTAGCTCTAAGTTCAATGAATAATCTACTATAATTAATAATTAAAGTTTTTTTTCAGATTTATATTTTTGAACCTTCTATTTAACTGGACCATTTCTTCAAAGTTTAATACACTATTTCTAAAGTAAATTAGCATACACATATTCTTCCCTAAAAGAAATTATTAATCAATCATGGCTAACATGCTTCGAGCTAATCAAGCTGCTAGGGCCATTTATAAGCCTAAAGGTCTAATAGTTTATGGTGAGTGCAACCGTTGTCTTTTAGCAAGTGTTAATGCTTCCAATAGCTGTCAGGCTTTTGCTCCTGGCGGTCCCATCGGTAGTATGAAATCTTTCCAATGTCAATTTTGTCATTGCCATCAGAATGTCCCTCGTAGGTTGGATGTCAGCAATCATCAGCTTCCACCAACACCAATACAACAACAAGTTAATTTATTAAAATTTTATTAAGATATTAATTTTCATACTTTTTTGAATGAATCGTTGAATTGCTGTTTGTTTTGACCAAAAAAACATAAAAATAATATTCCCTTTTAATTTTTCATCTATTATCAAGATTATTATCTTTTTAGATCTTTTTCAATTAATATTTTTTACTTTTTTTTTCATCTGTTTAAAGTAATACCATCAATTATAACTAGTTACTGATCAAAGATATATTTCTTTAAAATATAAATTATTGATTTAAGATGACAAGACTAAAAAGTCTCATTTACTTTCATAAACTATGTATCAAATCAAACTAAGTCACATGTATGAAATAACTTATCTTATTCTCCAAAAAAAGTTATTTTTTTTTTTTTTAATTATGTATCAAACCAACTAATCTATTAAGATTTCAAAAAATATTTTCTTTTTTCATCTCCAAATAGAAATTTTGCACTTGAAAGTCAAAATAAAAAAAATTAATTTCTTACTTACCTAATTAAAAAAATTTCACGATATACCTACGATTTCAAAAGATCATCATATCCACTAACCCAATACTTTCATCGATCCTAGCCTATAGAAAAGGTGAAAGTATATATATATATATATATATA
>JAJOOH010013038.1:0-13395 GCA_029582605.1 Solanum gracilifrons
CTATATCATGTTCAGATTATTTCATTGCTTTATTGCTTTGTTCAGTTATATGTTATTTCAGCTTTACTCTATCCTGCATGCTCAGTACCTTTCAAGTACTGACGCATACGTGCGCTACATCTTCTCGTGATGTAGGTTCAGGTTGTCAGTATCCATATCACGCTTAGATCAATTTTCGATCTTCAGTTCCGCAGCATCAGTGGTGAGTCCTCATTCTTCGAGGACTAGTGACATGTTTATCTTTATTGCTTTTAGTCTTTAGTTTCAGTTTTGCTAGACCAAGTTGGGGCATGTCCCAACATTTCTAGTCAGTTTAGAGGCTTATTTTAGACATAGATAGATTCAGCTTAGTATTGAGTTAATATATTTATTTTGTATTAACTCTCATATTTGATTTATTCAGTTATAGTATATGGGTATTCCCCATATTTTCAGATTTATTTATGACTCAGCTTCCGCATCAGTTTATTATCTTTAGTATGTTCATGATCATGCCAGTAGGGTTAGCTTGGGATCACTTGTGGTCCTAGGTCCCGTGTCCGCGTCTCGGGGTAGCTCGGGGAGTGACATAATCATACCATATTCATAACATAGTCTAATTTAGAGTACAACAGAGGAAACCTTTCAAGAGACTCACTTTTACTATATTGTCATAAACCTCATTCATTCATTCATGTATGTGTACATATGTGAGAAAGCCTTCGACATAAACAACTTTATACAACACATATTCATACCTTGCTAATCATACACTTTGCATGCATAATAAGATGTAAGGGTGCATATAAGACTTAACCTTTCAATAGATACCATAACACATCATATTCATAGCTATACATGTAGAGTGTGTGTGTTCATATTGGTCCTCATAGTGACATAATAGCAACAACATTGATATTGAGTGCACTTCCCCTCAACGGATCACAACACATTTACCATGTCCCCAAATCATGAGCAATTCACATATAAAGCCTTTAGCAATTCTAGACCACACACCCACACTTCATCATATGAGACAAGAACACATTCAACATTGTATAGGTACTCCTAACATGTATATGATCACACATTCATATATGGGTCATATAGGTAGGGGTCATTCCACAATAGTACTTAACATAATAAATCATGTAGACCACACCTTATCCCTAACATTATCATTCACATTATACTCCTCATCATCAACATACTTTAAACATCATGCTAGCATTGAGGATTTGGGGATAATGGGTTCTTCAAGAATTCCTTTGAAAATTATCTTAAAAACCTTAATTCCACATTAATTCATCAATAGAATGATTTAGAAAATCGTTTGACAAGGGACCCATGTTTAGATTGAAAATTGGGAATTTTGGTCTTTGAATCACTTTTGAAAATCTTTTATAGATCTCCTTGAATGAGAGGTTCTTAAAGAATCAAGAGTTACCATACCTTAATTATTGAATACCCATGAAATTGAAGAAGAAATCAGTTGAAAATCCATCTTATAGCTTGAGCTTCATCAAGGTCTTCAATGGTGTTTTTGAGAGAAACTTTTTTGAGAAGGAAGGGTCAATTTGAAGAATGGGGTCTAATTCTAGGTTTTGGGGTTTTATCTAACTTAAAATACCCTAAAATAGGTAGAATAACCATTTATAATAATTCCCCAAAGTACCCAAAGTACCCCTCACTTAGTTGGACCTTTTAAAAAAGTCAAACTTGTGTTTTGTTTTTGCCGATTTCGTCGGGAACCAAGTCCGCGACACGGAGGTGTTCCATAGAGTTTTTGGAGATTAAATTCCGAGATTGAAGAGTCCGCGGTGTCTATGCGAGGCAGATCCATTTTTTGGCCATTGGTGGAGAAGGTCCGCGATGCGGAGCCACTCCCTCCATGCACAACTTCAAGCTGCCTTGGCAGCTTGCTTGATCAAGGTTTGGGGTCCTCCTCGGTGACCCTTAGAGTGGTCCCGGGGAGTCGTACCCGAACGTTTTTACCCTAAAAACATTTGTTAAGACACTAGGGTCACCTCCACTGATTTTAGACTCCAAACAACATATAAAAATATAAACAACATACTAGAACACACCAACACGCAAAAGACTAGTTTCCAAACGTCTTGGTCGTCCTTTAACGTTTGACTTCCAAACTCTTTAAAACTGACTAAAAAGGCTATTCTTCATTATTTTTAACAAGTTATTCACACATAAAACCATTGTGAGGCTTTACTTTACCCTACTTCATTTTAAGGGTTGTTACTATATCCCCCACTTAGGAACATTCGTCCTCAAATGACACTTAAAACACTTTCGAGGACTCAATGACCCAACTAGCAACTCACAATACGCAACATACAACATCAACATAAGGGCACACATCAAGGAGGAACATTAACTCCACATTAAAGGCTCAAAACAACTTTGTGCAATTCAAGAAAGTAGCAACACATCTACCAACTACTTATGCATCAACTTTATTATTTTCCATTTCATTGGAGGAACTTCTTTCTCCAAATCATCATTCTCATTTCAAACACCAAAGAAACACAACATGAAACTATCTCATTAAAGCACTTTATGCAACTTTATCATAAGAAATCATTTAAGCATGCACTTCAAATCGATCCATACAACACAAGCAAGTGGAAACTTTATTCACCGACTCATAATGCATCAACCATATAAGCCTTTCTCAGGTTCATAGGATGAACTACCTTCTCCTAATCATGACATGATATTTATCCTTTGATATCATCATAGGGCCCAAAATGCATTGGCTTTCAAATGCACAAATAGACATGATCAACATTTCCACTCATGAGGCAATTAAGCAATTCATACTATTTGCACCCTAACATGAGTCTTATAGATCATCTACTAGTCTTATCATTTAATCATCATACTATCAAGAACATACATGGCATTACCATGTTTAGTTATGTTCAAAGAGGGACTACCTTCTCCTAGTCACAACATACACACATGGCATCATAAACTCATAAGCAAGAATTACACAAAGGTCAATTCATTTAAGGAGAAATTCTCAACTTATAACCTAAGCATGCTCATACTCTCATCGTCAGGAAGTCAAGAGTGCATTCACCATATAAAGATGCATATTGACATGAGAAACATGAATTTTATTACAAAACTTCCATTTTTATGTAATAAGAATCCTTCAAAACATGCATAACATAGTGTTTTCTAAGACATGCATAACATACGGAGATCATGCAACTCATAATCATATGCAAGACTCCAAAACATGAACAAGATACTAGGAACTCTTTGGTCTCAAGCTTGAATAAGAATAGAAGGAAATTATAAGGATATCAACAGACTTACTACTCACTCATCATCCCCCACTTAGGGTAAACCCATCTAAGACCACATTATAGTAACCAAGAGGACTATCACTTACCAATTAAGCACAATGTTCCCCTCTTGGGATCAAGTTATGCAAACTCCTTTAATCACTACCTCCTTCTTCTTTAAGGTAGGAACCATTCTCCACTAAATCTTCAATATACTCCCTTAGGTGAGGATTTCAGGAATCAAAAAAAAAATGAGTATCTATACCACGTCACTTCATATCTATCACCCAAAGTGGTTCTCAACATGGAGAACTCAAGGATGTTCAATGTAGAAATATTAAGGGCACTCAAGACCTTACCATCTAGGCACATTATCCCCCACTTGGGGTGAGCTTAATCAACTATTTATTACATCATACCCTTATCATCACCTTTGGTGTAACTTTTCGCTCAACCATGCCTATGTATTATCTAAACACCCTCTTGAATGACCATACTTAAGATCAACCTTACAAGACAACTATCCTCTTTAGAGTTGGTCAACATCTATTCTCTTGTCCTTCCCATGAACTAAGGCGTAGATAGAACTCTCCAAGTTAACCTTATAGCAAAACACCATCCCAACTCATGGAACAAAACCCTTTTTTCCGCTCTTAGGGCACACCTACACAAGAACTCTGATTCAGACAAGGACAACCATGAAGCATCACTCATAAGAAAAAAACAACTTATAACTCACACTATTTACCACATTCCTTCAAAACTTCTCAAATCTACACAATGACTTTCTACTATCATTACCCATCACCATAAAGCAACTCATCATCATAAAAAGGTCTTCATTCTTACCAGACGACTCTTATCATACGAGAACTACACCACCAATCAACATTTTCAATGTAATGCTTCCAACCTCATAGGTCACACATAGCCATTATTGGCATCACTATACGATTTCCAAATCTACCTTCATATATACTCATATAGTCACCCAGATCATCATAAGCATTAAAACTCACCTTTTCTTCCCTCGATCCTTGCAATATCACCCCTTCCAAGTAATCACATCTATCAGACCACCGGACAAGGGAAAATAAGAGAGAGAGATCATACATAGTTAAGCTCTACGGCACGTGACAAAAGTAATGAAGAAGGTGAAACTTCTATCGTTCTATAGCCTCTCACTCATAAATGTGTCACGACTCACACCGATGAACAAGACTCTACTAAACGTGGCTCATGAGACGTTGAATCCTAAGACCATTTTCATAACCTTATGCTCTGATGCCAAGTTTGTAACGACCCGAGAGTACCCCCTAGACGTTACCGGCGTATTCGACCTTTCAGAGGTCTTATACAAGCCCTTAGCATTCGTCATAGCATTTATCATAGAAAAATAGAGGAAAATTTAAAACTTTTTCATAATATAACACAAGACTTAAATGTCACCTCAGTTAAACCTTTACTACAAATTCGGAGTACTACGTCTCAAGGTAGCCATCTTAAAACACGACTACAACACAAGAGGGACATATCCCTTACAATACAAAATAAACTTCTATCTAGTACATTGAACTTAAGGAAACTCTTTAACATAAAGGTCTTTGAATCTTTAAGGACACACCCGAGCTTGGGATAGTAAGCCAAGTTCATCACTTCTAGGAAAGGCCCTTTAGCCACCACCACTTACACTTGGTGTAAAAAGATGAAGAATAATGGTGTTAGTACAAGAATGCACTAAGTATGATAACCATGCAAAAACATGCTTTTAAAAGGACATTTAGTTGGAAACCATGCATCATGCCTTTTTTGAGAAACTTCTAGAACATTTAGTACAATGGGCACAATATAAACCACATACATCATCATACACATGGAAGCCATTCATAATAGTACATAGAGCCACTTATAACAATTTAGGCACATTCAATGCATACAATACATTACCTTCCATTTTATCTTAACTCCTTTCCTCAAGCAACCCTTAGGGAATACTTGGTGCAATGTATCATCTTAAGGTTACCAAGGGTGAACTTACATATAGCCTTCATCAATCCTACCACATATATTCATAGAGTCATAAGCACACCATAAGACATAGTCTTCACATTGGAACCATCATCTAAGACAACCCCAAAGTCACACTAGTGCAATGAGCAAGTAGCATCATATAATACTACTCACACCAAGTGTTCCTAGGAAGCCACTATAGACTAGGGACATCATATTCAACAAGTCATAAAATCTTCACTTAACATTAGACATAAGACTAACATACTTCATAACATCATATAAGGACTCATTCATTTACTACATCATTAGTCATAACTTATTTAGTTCATATCATAGGTAAACCACCCTCACAACCCCTTCACTAGCTCACTTGTACAATGTACACATGGAATCCCATACCCCCATATATACTAAGCAAACCCATTAATAAGTCATAAGTGTAATTCATATGCATAATCATACTTCATGTCTTGACATAAGTAAAGTCAACCTTAACATGCTTTCATATTAACATACATAGACCATAGTCTTCATTGCATAAAGAGCCTAATCATAACCTCCCTTAGAGTTCACTTGTGCAATACATAAGTAGGGTCCATAGTCCTACCTACACTAAGTAACTCTTCAAGAAATCATGACTAGAGTTCATATTCCTATCTTAGTTCATTTCTTAACTTTTGGGAGACATTGCCATAACCGACATAGACCATGTGAGCTATATGGTATCTGGTGTTCTACTCCCACACCGAAAATATAGGGTACTACTTGCCAAGGTAGGACCTACATACATATTAGCTATCTAGTAGATCCACTAAGCTAAAACCTACGGGGACACGTAGTTATGGAACAAGGAGATTGCTACTAGAAACCTTGACTTACTAGGCGTGGAGGTTTCCAACTCATGAGACAACATCTATGTTGGGAATCCGGACTTGCTAAACGCAAAGGTTCTCTTGTGGGAAGCCGGACTTGCTAAACGTGAAGCCCCCAGTCTCATTTTTCATGTTCACTCGGTGCTAAGCTCCTACTCCCTTTTTAAACATCTTTAAGTCTTTATGCAACATTAGTTCATAAAGTACGCTTTAGGGACTTAATCCCTCATATCATATAGCTCAAAGGTTTCTAAGATGATAATGACCTTTAATCATAGAACCTATATTATGTGAGAATGACCTTTCACATATTCGTACCATATTCATAACATAGTCTAGTTTATAATACAATTGAGGAAACCTATCAATAGACTCACTTTCACTAGATTATCATAAACCTTAGTCATTCATTCATGTGTGTGTACATATGTGAGAAATCCTTTCACATAAACACCTTTATACAATACATATTCATACCTTTCTAATCATACACTTTGCATGCATAATAAGATGTAAGAGTGCATATAAGAGTTAACCTTTCAATAGACACCATAACACATCATATTCATAGCTATAAATGTAGAGTGTGTGTGCGTATTGGTCCTCACAGTGACATAATAGAAACAACATTGATATTGAGTGCACTTCCCCTCAAGGTATCACAACACATTCACAATGTCACATATAAAACCTTTAGGGGTTCTAGACTACACACCCACACTTCATCATAGGAGACAAGAACACATTCAAGATTGAATAGGTACTCCTAACATGTATATAATCACACATTCATATAGGGTCATATAGGTACGGGTAATTCCACAATAGTACTTAACATAATCAATCATGTAGAACACCCCTTATACCTAACATTATCATTCACATTATACTCCTCATCATCAACATACTTTAAACATCATGCTAGCATTGAGGATTTCATACATAACCTTCATAGCATAACTTCATAAACATATGCGTCATAATCATCAATTCACTTCACATCTATTGCCTTCAAGGCCATTATCTCAAAATGCATAGATAGACAAGAAGTAAACAACGCCACCATAAGTGGACCAAACCACACAACATCAATTCTCATACTATAGACTAAAAGTTAGATCAACTTACCAATTTTCAAAGCCATGATCACCATGGATCAATCCTCAACAATTCATACTCAATTGAAATAGATAGAAATAGGAATCAACAATATAATTCAATAAAGTGAACATAATCTAAGTCCAATACTGTAAACAGAGGGATCAACCCATAACTTTGCCCCTAAGGCCACAATTCTCAACACATCAATATACCAACAATTCAGCATAAACAAGTATAGATAATCATAGGAAATATCAATACAATCTAATCTAAACATAATTTCACCAATGGAGATCATATTCACAAAGACCCACATCATAGGCCAATTTTTGAGAATTTGGGTATCATGGGTTCTTCAAGAATTCCTTTGAAGATTATCTTAAAAACCTTAATTCCACATTAATTCATCAATAGAATGATTTAGAAAATCATTTGATAAGAGACCCATGTTTAGATTGAAAGTTGGGAATTTTGGTCTTTGAATCACTTTTGAAAATCTTTGATAGAACTCCTTGAATGAGAGGTTATTCAAGAATCAAGAGTTACCATACCTTAATTATTAAAGACCCATGAACTTGAAGAAGAAATCAGTTGAAAATCCATCTTCTAGCTTGAGCTTCATCAAGGTCTTCAATGGGGTTTTTGAAAGAAACTATTTTGAGAGGAAAGGGTCAATTTGAAGAATGGGGTCTAATTTTAGGTTTTGGGGTTTTAACCAACTTAAAATACCCTAAAATAGGTAGAATAACCATTTATAATAATTCCCCAAAGTACCCAAAGTACCCCTCACTTAGTTGGACCTTTTAAACAAGTCAAACTTGAGTTTTATTTTCGCAGATTTCATCGGGAACCAAGTTCGCGACGCAGAGGAGTTCCATGGAGTTTCTGGAGATTAAATTCTGAGACAGAAGAGTCCATAGTGTCTCCGCGATGCAGAGCCACTCCTTCCATGTACAACTTCAAGCTGCCTTGGCAGCTTGCTTGTCCAAAGTTTGGGGTCCTCCTCGGGGACCCTTAGGGTTGTCCCGGGGAGTCATATTTGAACATTTTGACCCTAAAAATATTTATTTAGACACTAGGGTCACCTCCACTGATTTTAGACTCCAAATAACATAGAAAAACATAGACAACATACTAGAACACACCAACATGCAAAAGACTAGTTTTCGAACATCTTGGTCGTCCCTTGACGTTTGACTTCCAAACTCTTTAAAACTGACTAAAAAGGTTATTCTTCATTATTTTAACAAGTTATTAATTCATAAAACCAATGTGAGGCTCTACTTTACCCTACTTGATTCTGAGGGTTGTTACCGTTATGGTCCCAAATTTTCTCGAGTTAGGTTTCATGACCGTTCATTTGGTAGGTCAAGAGGGAACTTCATGCATTGAAGAGATAGGGGCTGGGGATGGGGCTAGGGCCTGTATTTTGGGGATGATTTTTAAATCTATGAAGGTGTAGCTGATTATCCCTTTAGATAGAAACTTACAACTCCTGCTTGGGAGTCTGCAAATGAACCTAATGACTATGATGGTGTTGCCTTTGGTACTAATAGGAGAAGGAAGCCATTAAATGATGACTTGCCTTCATCACGACATCCACCTGCACGTCGATAGTCCCCCAGTGGAAGAGAAAATGTTGCCATTATGGGCACTCAAATGCTTCATAAAGCTCCCAGGAATATCAGCCCAAGAAGATGAACCGGTGAAGATGGCGTTGCGTATGTTGGTGTTTGACATAGTGAGAAGTTTAATAGAGAATTTCCAGGTGATATTAGTAGTCCTGTTTATAGTCACCAGCAGTCTATGTACGATGGACCTGATAGTCATTTCGCTCAGGGTGATACATAGTTTATTGCGATGCAGAGAAGCAGTTTCCCTCGAATGTGGTCGAAATCTCTTGTTAGATCCCATACTTGGTCCCTTACTCCCAATAGACTGATAGAAGGATTGGATGGTCGTCAAGATTTATCTCAACACAGGTCTCTGGCTATGTACAGGGAAGATAGAATGGGGTCTTCTTCACAAACTCCTTTTACTGAAGAAACAATAGCCCCTCAAAGGCGTGACTCTCCATCTTATACTGCTTGCCGTCTGAATGATATGAGGGATGTGAATGGTGTACGGAAGTACGGGAATCCGAGGTCTCTTTCTAGCAGAAGAAGTCCACCTGATTAGGTATTTTCTAGAACCAATAGGCCAAGAGTTGAGATTTTAGATTATCATGAGAGGGTTTATGGTGTTGGGTACTTTGATGGGCCGATACACACTAGTAGATTTCCTGTGCATCACAGTGGCGAAATAAGTAATTGTGGCGAAAGGCAAGGAGGACCTAGCCAAATGAGAAATGCCAAAGAGAAAGAAGATGGTAATCATAGACTGAGGTATGAAAAAGAATTTTATGGCTTCAGATTAAAGAAAAAAAGATTTTGAGATGATAGTTCACTGAACCTATAATATTAGCAATTGCCATGGGTAAAAGCAACATGTTCTTGTATAATAGAAGTAGACAGATTTCTGAACTAATCTAGATGAATGATAATTGACGAAGAGAAAGAACGCGACTTAGATACAAATTATCTCCTTATTGAAAGCACTTTTTGGCTTAATAGATAATCAAACCTTGAATTTATGGGGAAATATGCATTTATACATGTTTTTACTTTAATCCTGTTGGCAATAAGCTGTCCAACGATCACGTTTCCGAATTTTTCTTTCTAGAAGGAGAAAAGAACTAGTTTTAAGATGCTCTACTGTGCTGGCTTGAAAATAACTTCGTTAGTTTGAGTTGCTAATGTGCATGCTGGCTTTGTGTATTGTTTATGTTTTTTCACTTATGTTTTTGCTGATTTGTTTCCTACATATATATCTGTGTGCTATTTAATTGTTACTTTTTATGGGGTGTTATATTTGTGTGATATTTAATTTTTACTTTTTCCGGGGTGTTTTTGATGTTTTTTTAGGTAAAGTTTTTTTCTTCTTATTCTTGGATTTTCAAACTAATTAAAAAAAGTATATACCACTCTAGAAATCACCCCCTTTATATAATTAGCTTTCTTGAATTAACATGATGAGAAATTTAGGAGCAATCTTTTCTTCTAGATTCTTTACCCATGCATAATTGTTAACATTATAAATTCTTTATTAGAATGATAAGTAATATTTTTATATAATAAGTTCAACTCTATCCTCGTTGCTCAACTTATTGACATGCCTCATAGTATATTATAAGTTCTAATCTTTTCAAACTCAACAAATTTTATTTGTTCTTACTTGCTTGAGTCAAATTATTTGTGACATGAACACTTGGGACATGTCAATTACAAAACCTTGGAAGGAAAACTAATCAACTTAGAAGTTCTGTCTAACTTTGAGTGCAATAAATAAAAATGTCAAGTTTGTGTTGAATCTAAATATGCTAAGCATTGTTATAAATTTGTTGAAAGGAATTTTAACCCCTTGAGTTGATTTACATGACATTTGTGATATCAAGTCAAAACTATCTCGTGGTGTTTTTTTTTTTTTTTCTTTTCAAATTTTGGGCTTTATTCACAATCAAACAGTATAGGAGAAATGGCCCTGATTTACCCGTCCACAATCCACATAGCACAAATAAATTAAAACCTGTTTCCTTATCTCTAGGGATTCCTAATTAGCAACTTATCTTCTTCTCCGGAGCTCTTCCTGAGGTAGTGTCGTCCTTGTTTAACACACTTCTAGCGCTTGTTGTGTTCTGCTTCATCAATAACTTTACTCATTCTTGCTTTTCATTTTCGAATCAATATTCAAAATTTCTTCCATCCTTTTCTTCTTCTTCTTTGTTTCAGCTAAGCTCTTCAGTGGACCTTACTCTTTGTCTTCCTCTCAATATCCCTTTCTTTAACCTTAGTTCTGATACTTTGTTCTTGTAGGTGTAGCTGGTATGAAGAAATTGGGATGCTTGATCCCTCTATGTTTAGCAGTGATGAAAATATTTTCCAGGTGCGTCAATACAAATCTAACCATATGTTCCTCTTTTTTTTTCTGCTAACATTATGCCATCTCGTGGTGGAAAAAAGTATCTCATAACTTTTATTGACAATTGCGTTAGAAATGGTTATGCCTATTTGCCGAATTGTAAGGATGAAGAAATAGAAATGTCGAGGCAATATAATTTTAAAGTTGAAAATCGATTGAGAAAAAGATAAAAAGTGATAGGGATGGCGAGTATAAATCTCATTTTGCAGAATTATGTTCGGAAAGTGGGATTATCTATCAAACTATTGTCATATTCACTTCAATCTAATGGAGTTGAAGAAGGATTTTTTTTTGAAGGAATTGATGGTTGCATTACTTATAAGTTTTTGGTTTACCACAAAACTTGTTTGAAGAAGCTATTGTTACAGCAAAAGGAAACAACAAAAAGTTTTATCTATTCAGAAAGAAAGCAATAAAAAGTTTTATTTTTTCAGGATACAATCTATTCCATATGAGAAATGGAAAGGAAGGAAATCTAACTTGACATATTTTAAAGTGTGGGGGTGTCTAGCAAAAGTCCAAGTTCCTATCCCAAAAAGGATCAAAATATGACCTTAGACTGTGGACTGCAAAATTAGACTTGAGTAGTTTAGTGAAGGGTATAAAAGACCTTGGAAAGAACCAAAGGAGAATGTACTTAATAAAGAGATTCAGAGGCGTAGTAAATGTCAAAGGACATCTACTTCCTTCGGATCTGATTGTAAAACCCCGGAAATTTAGTAGGCTAAACTAGGGCTAAGTGTGTGGGGGTAATAAGCCATGGTAGGGGAAAGATCCTATAGTTCCTAGAAAATTTGAGGGAAAACATTTCTCTTTGGTCCACTTGGCTAAGTGAAGTTCCATCGCCAAAGTGACTTGGCGATTGGAAAAGTGGAGCCACCATCGCCTAGTGGATAGCCCCCTCTTGGCCAAGTTGCTGGATATTTAGGCGAGCCATGTCGGGGCTCGCCGTTCAGGTGGGCACATCGCCAAAGGGTTTCCCCCCATCACCAAATGGACTGCCTCCATTTGAAAAGTAACTTCAGAAATTTATTCTGGTTCACTTTATAATAATTTAGCTATACGTTGTAGAACTTTCCTTTGGATTAATAATCTCTCAATTTTAAAGCTCCTAGCTTGAGATATAATTTTTTTATGAGAGCACACAAAGTTGCAAACCCAACCCATATGATTTAGAAATTAGGTTCAAAAATTTATTTTGATTAACCAACGAGGAATTCATCTATGAATTTTTTCTATGTTGCAGATCGTTGAGGATTTAAGATATTGTAAAATTCAGTGTCCGAGAATTTGAAACACTTCTAGCTCGGGATATTAATTTCACGGAAAGAGCGCCCAAAGATGGAAAGTCAATACGACAGTAATCTTGATCAACATATTTTTTTTTATTATAGCCGATCCTTAAGTTATTTGGATCTGAGTTTTTTTTTTATATATGTCGGACACTTTGAAGACTAGGTTCTACAAAATGAAGTGGATCCCAATCTTATTGATCTTGCATACAGAGATAAATATTTTAGCGAAGTTGTGCCAAGCTGAAAATCTATGAAGATTGAAGTATGCTCCTTGTACATCTATGCCAGAGTTCAAAGGATACACAGTATGTACTTCTCTGGAAAAAAAGTACACACCATGTATCCTTCTGTCAAGCCGCGAAAAGGATTCTCAATGAAATTGTTTTCCAAGTTGGAAGAAAGAGTTATTCCACACCAAAATAGAAAATAAGGAGATGCTTCGTGTTCTATATAAGTTATAACCAAGGCAAGAAAATAGAGTACTTTGTATCTCTCATAAAAAAATCAAAAATATGAGATATTCCTAGTTTCTAAAGCCCCCACGATGATTTAACAAGGATGCTCCGAGTCGTCTCCGCCAATACCGCAAAGAAGGTGGATTCTCCAAGTGGTATCTCGCCAAAGTCGCAATGAAAATTAAAGCAACAAATTGTATCAACCAAAGCCACAATGAAGGTAGAAAGTGCAACACCAAGTTGTTGCTTTCAAAATCCTCGACTGAAAAGGATCAAATGACTCATAATTTGGACACACCAAATTCAAGACACATACAATCGGTAGGGGGGGGGGGGGGGGGGGGGAGTACAT
>JAJOOH010013040.1:0-14516 GCA_029582605.1 Solanum gracilifrons
AGGGAATCAAGAAACTGACTGAATTCTAGGGACCTAATGGGCGAAAGGAACCCACTAGTGAAATCCCACATACCTGGTGACAAATTCCACGGAGAAATCTTTCGATTTTGGGGCTGGAACTGAAGGAACCTTGCTGCGTTCTTGAACTAGGGTTCTTGACCTTTTTCTCCTTTCTTGATTCTAATTTTCTAAGTTTTGATTAATGATTTTGACTAAGATAAGTTCTAGTTATGTTTTTAGGCTTAATCTGACTAAAACCTCATGATTTAGGGTTTAAACAATGTATCTTAGGGTTAAATGAAATAGGAAAAAACCAAAAGACCCCTGAATTAACTGCTATCGGAGTGATCGACGGATTGGACTGATGGGCCGTAGGTCAATCGACGGTCCGTCGATTGGGTCCGTAGGCCGAGTCTACCCGACAGGGCTTCACTAAAACGAGCATAACCTTTTAGTCGAAGGTCAGAATTAAGCAAACTCGGTGGCGTTGGAAAGATAATTCAATTATCTATCATATAATTGGTCATGGTACACCTAATTCATCTAGTGCTAAAAGGTATGACCATCTGAAGTTGACCCATCAATAATTTTTAGCTAAGTGGCTGCTGACCCTCATCTACGGTCAGACCCACGGATCACCAGCACGGGCCGTGGTCTGACCTACGGTCTGTGGATGGCAACCATGGGTTGCACCTAAAACTTCTCAAAATCTGCATTTTTGGTCTGTTTCGAATACGGGGTGTTACATTATCTCCCCCTTGAAAACATTCATCCTCGAATGAAGACTAAACTAGCTGAAATGGAGGGAGAGGGCTGCAATCCCTACCACTAAACACTGAGAACTGAATTTCTGACTGAACTGAGTTCCAAGGACACACAAATACGCTAAAAATGCAACTACAAACTGAAGGAACATGATTCTAAGATTTAATTTATACATGAATGACTGAAAAACTGATGAGGAACTATTACCTCATGCTGGAATGGAATCGAAAGGAAAGAGGTGAAGATAATTGGACTTCATGGCAGCTTCTGCTTCCCAAGTAGCTCCCTCTACTGACTGATTCCTCCACAAAACCTTAACTGAAGCAACTTCTTTATTTCTCAACCTTCTAACCTGACGATCGAGAATCTCAACTAGTAGATCCTCATATGAGAGACTATCTTTCACGGCCACACTCTCTAATGGCACTATGGATGCTAGATCACCCACACACTTCTTCAATAGAGAAATGTGAAAGACTGGATGCACTGGTGCTAAGTCTGCTGGAAACTCTAACTCATAAGCCACTTTACCAATCTTTTTCAAGATCCGGTAAGGGCCTACATATCTGGGACTGAGCTTCGCTTTCTTGCCAAATCTCATCACCCCCTTCATAGTTGACACTTTTAGGAAAACCCAATAATCAACTTGGAACTCTAGTTCCCTTCTTCTCACATCTGCATAAGACTTCTGGCGACTCTGGGCAGTCTTAAGTCTATCTGTAATGAGTTGCACTTTCTCCATAGCATCAAGGACCGAATCCGGTCCTATCAAGGCTGCTTCACCTACTTCGATCCAACCAACTGGAGATCTACATCTACGCCCATACAATGCCTCATAAGGGGCCATCTGAATGCTGGAATGATAACTATTGTTGTAGGCGAACTCAATCAGAGGAAGGTGATCATCCCAACTACCCTTGAAGTTGATCACACAAGCTCTTAACATGTCCTCTAGGGTCTGAATGGTACGCTCTGCCTGACCATCCGTCTGTGAATGAACTGATGTGCTAAGGTTAACCTGAGTACCAAGACCCTTCTGAAATGACTTCCAGAAATGAGAGGTAAACTGAGGACCTTTATCTGAGATGATAGACAAAGGAACCCCATGCAACCTCACAATCTCATTAATGTAAAGCTTGGCGTAATCCTCCGCCGAATTTGTAGTCTTGACAGCCAAAGAGCGAGAAGACTTAGTAACCCTATCAACAATCACCCAAATGGAGTCATGCTGTCTGTGAGTACGAGGTAAACCTGTGATGAAGTCCATGTTGATCACTTCCCACTTTCAAGTAGGAATGTCAATCTCTTGAGTCATACCTCCTGGTTTCTGATGCTCTACCTTGACTTGCTGGCAATTTGGGCACTTAGCCACAAAGTCTGCTATATCTCTTTCCATACCATTCCACCAATAGACTTCCCGCAGATCGCGGTACATCTTAGTGGCACCTGGGTGAATAGAATATCTGGAATTGCGGGCTTCTGCGAGAATATGATGTCTCAATTTACCCACATCAGGAAAACACAATCTACCTTGATAGCGAAGTACACCATCTCCCCCTTGGGAGAAAACCTCCACTCTCTGATTGTGGACTGCACCCTTAAGCTCAAGCAAGATTAGATCACTGTCTTGCTTTTCCTTAACTTCTACTACTAAAGAAGATTCTGCCCCATTCTGAACCGTTACACCACCATCTGATATGCTCATAAGACGAACTCCTAAGCGAGCAAGTCTGTGAACATCCTTTGCTAGATCTTTTCTTTCTTCCTCAACATGTGCTACACTACCCATAGATAATCTGCTAAGAGCATCTGCTACTACATTCGCCTTACCCGGATGGTAATGCACGCTCATATCATAATCTTTAACGACTCAAGCCACCTTCTCTGGCGAAGAATCAACTCTTTCTGGGTGAATACATACTGGAGGCTCTTATGGTCTGTGAACACATCTACATGAACACCATACAAGTAGTGTCTCCAAATCTTGAGTGCAAACACCACCGCTGCAAGCTCGAGGTCATGAGTTGGATAATTCTTCTCAGTACCTTAAGATGTATAGAAGCATAAGCTATAACCTTACCTCGCTGCATCAATACACAACCTAGGCCGACCATAGATGCATCATAATAGATCACATAACCATCTGAACCCTCTAGTAGAGTCAAGACAGGAGCTGTAGTCAACCTAGTTTTTAATTCTGCAAAGCTTTTCTCACAATTATCTAACCACTGAAACTTAACCTTTTTCTGAGTCAACCTAGCCAATGGTGAGGCTATGGATGAAAATCCTTCCATGAACCTTCTATAATAACCTGCTAGACCCAAGAAACTTCTGATATCTGTAGCAGAGGTAGGTCTGGGCCATTGTTTCACTGCTTCTATCTTCTGGGAATCTACTCGAATTCCTTCACTAGTCACAATATGCCCAAGGAAAGCAACTGATTGTAACCAAAACTCGCACTTGTTAAATTTTGCAAATAACTGGCAACCGTGGGTTGCACCTAAAACTTCTCAAAATCTGCATTTTTGGTCTGTTTTGAATACGGGGTGTTACAGTTTCTACCCCTTGGCCACAAGGGATAAGTAATGAGTCCCTACGGCCCTCTTGTGCTAGGTGTGGTAAGAGGAATGAGGGTAGGTGTTTGGATGGTAGAGAGGGTTACTTTAGTTGTGGTGAGAGTGGCCACTTGATGAAAGATTGCCCTAAGGCTAAGGTTACAAGAAGATAAGGTAAGCAAGTTGCCTCTAGTAGTGAGGATGTGGAACCTAAAAAGAAGAATAGGTTTTAAGCCCCCCAATCTAGAGAAGATTAAGAGAGATCTCCTCATGTCCCTTCCGGTATGTCCTTTATGCTTTAGTAAAATTTATGGATATCGTGTCTTTTGTGACCTTTTATGTTGGACTTTGAAATTATAGTTAGTATGCATGATGTTTAGAAAAGTTTGTGTAGGCTTACTCCCAAGTGGGGATAGTGTGCCTATCTAGTAGGGTTATTGTGTACCATATGTGTTTCCATGATTTCCTTATATGCATGTTCATGAAAATGTTTAGGTCTTATTAGAAATGACTTTTATGCATTGTTTTACTCATGTTGTAGTGCATATAAGTTGATTTGCGTATAGGCTTCATGAGTTGATTATGAGCATGCCCTAGTTTGTGGAGTTGAAAGGTTTCTCCTTGAATTGATGCTTTTGAGAGAAAAATGCATTTAGGCTCCATGTGTATGTGATGAGCATGTTTTAGCTAGGAGATGTTAGTTCCTCCTTGAGAATGAGTAGTTATAGAGTTTCATGCATTTTGGGTTGGTAGAAATAGTCCCTACTCCCTTGTGTTGCATTGAATGAGTTTAGTTTTGAATTGAAGTTGTCTTGCTTTATTGTGTGCATTTAGATGTAGTGCATTCATAATGGGCTGCTAAGTTAGATTTTTCACTTTAAGAAGTGTTTAAAATGTCATTCGAGGACGAATGTTCCCAAGTGGGGGATAATGTAACACCCCGGAATTTAGTGAGTTGAACTAGTGAGTTCTAGAGACTTTCATAGGAGTTTTGGAGTGTTGTATGAAGATTAAAACTAATAAAAATGGTTCCCTTACTTAGTATAGGGGTTTTAGGGGTTAAACTTAGGGGTTTTAGGGGTTAAACGTTTGGGTACGACTCCCTAAGGACCATCCAAGGGGTCCTTGAGAAGGACTCCAAAACATCTCAAAAATCTGGAAAGAATTTGATGACCTACGGAGAGCCATCTATGGCCTGTAGATCAAACCACGCCCCATAGATCATGGACGTAGGTCAAAGCGTGCAAGAGGCCATCCATGACATCCCTCAGGTGCAAACCACGATACCACAGGACCGCACGTCAACCCTTCCACGGTCTGTAAATGGGGATCCGTAGGTGCTGCCAGTTTTAGATGGTTTAGTTTTAAGTTAAGTGTTTGGGGGTTAAGTTAGTAATTAATTAGGTGTTAATGTAGGTCGGTTAGTTAGTTAATTTACCACCTATATAAGGTTAATAGTCCCCTAAACTAATCAATTTAACTCATTCATCCAAGACCCCAAATTACTCTCAAGAAATTCTCTCTCTAGAAGCAAAGAAGAAGAAGAAGAAAAGGGGCAGAAACTACGTCGAATTTACCATTGATTGAAGCTTTGTGTAGGTCTTTTATTAAAGGTGTGTTAAGCTTATTCATCTATGGTTTCTTCCACCCATAGAGCCCCTATAGTTTGCCCACTTATGAAATCAAAAACCCCATTCTAGTTAGGGTTGTTCTTACATTGTTGGTAGGGTGTGGGTACGATTCCAAAATAGTGGATACTACCCAATTATGATTGATTTAGCTTTGTTTAATGGTATAATGATGATTTCATGTGATTTTTATGCTAAACCCTAATCTAAATTAATGAATGTGATATTTGTGGGTTTATGCCATTAGAGGCAAAGTAGAAGGTTAAATGGTGATCTTCCTAAATCAATGTCTTGTATACTAATTGATCATAATTAGGATCATCAAATCATGAATTGAACTAGACTTCATTGAATAGTTAGAATTGAACTCTTATGAATCAATAATGACTAGAATCACCTAGTAGTAAGGAATGTGATTGAATAGCTTGTAATTTAGACATGAATTATGATAGAATGAAGTTAAGCTTGAAGGTAGGGCTTGTAGCCATCATTGTTAGAGCTTTAGGGGTAAAGTCAATATGATGTGATCTTGTTGTGTATTCTGTTTCTCTTACACACTTAGACGTGATTATGCTAGGAGATTTTAGTTCTCTCACATAGAAGGATTCTGGGTTAACTTAATAAACTAAAATGAATAAAAGCATGTTAGAATAGAATAGCTTGAAGTTGAGACATATGTTCCCTCCATGTATAGCTTGGCTTAGTGGGATAAGACCAAGGTTGATAGCTTGGGATGGATGATTTATACTATCCTAAGGTGTAGCTTGACTTGGCATTGTATAATGCATTTCGTGGTAGCATGAGTTATGTGTAGTCATGGTAGCCTAGGATAGAGGATTTATACTTTTCTATGGTTGCTTCAACTAGCATTGTTAGGATGCTTTCATGGTAGGATGACTTGGTTTGGCCAAGACCATTTCATGGTAGCTTTAGGATTGAGAACTTATACTCTCCTAAGTGTAGCTTAGGACTAACGATCCATAGTCTCCTAAGGGTAGCTTGACCTGCATTGGAAGGTGCATTTCAAGGATAGCTTGAGTTAGGTTAGTCATGGTAGCTTGGGATGGAGGACTCATACTCTTCTAAGGATAGCTTAGGGTTGAGAATCATACTCCCCTATGGATAGCTTGCAATAGTATTCTAGTACACTTGTAAGGGTAACATGACTTAGTTGAGTTAGGACTATTTCATGGTAGCTAGGATGGAATATTTGTACCTTTCCTAGAATAGCTTGGACGTGCATGTTAGTGTGTCTTCCAAGGTAGTTAGCTTAGCTTAACCTATTTATGTTAGTAAGATGATAGCATGGTCTACCCTATTAGGGGGTTATTCTTTGGTAGCCTTGAAGAGGTAAATAGAATAGAGAGGTTAGTCCACAACTAGTGAACATTCATGATAGTCTAAATGAGTACTTACTGTGGGTAGTAGTATGGGATACTATCCATGCATGGGACAAGTATGGCATGAGGCTAGTTGTGAAGGGTTCCCTTATGTAGTATTACTTAGCTTAGGTTTTTGCCACACTTGCCTTCCAAGATATGATTGACTAAGGTGGTAGTTCCCTTGGCTATATGAAGTAAGCTAATAGTAAGACCAAAATGAGGGTGGATATGACTAGGATGATTTCAATGCTATGCTTAGTGTGAAGGGTAGTATGGAATGCCTTTCATGCGTCACACAAGTGTGTCTAGAGGTTACTTAAAAGTATGGTGCCCTTATGGTAGAAAGACTTATGACTTAACCATGTATATAGACTATGATTAAGATGACCAAAAAGGGATACTTAGCTTGGGTAGTAGTTTGGGATGCTATTCTTGATTTGCACATGCATGATTTTGAGGTTACATGAGAATGGTGCTATTATGGGGGAGATGACCAAGAGTCTATTATGCTTATATGATTATGATTTGTATCCAATGCTTATTAACTATGTCTTATGTTGACTTATTTTTATATGGAGCTTATGTTGGAGACCATGCTATGACTATGATGATTATGCAATGAACATGTATTATCTCTTACGCTTAAGTCTTATGTTGACTAACCATTTTGAGATGCTCTTATGATGTTGTGCTACCTTTCATACTTGGTACATTTTGTACTAACTCATATTGCCTACATTCTAACCAAATGTAGGGTTTCAGAGATTGAATTGTTTTGAGGCTAGATTGCTAAGGTGCTAGAAGACTTGAAGATTTGGTTAGTCCTCGTAGCTTTGAGGACGAACCCTTATTTCCCTTCTGTCATTTCTTTATGTTTTAGACTTTGTATGGGCTGCATCCCAAAGAGTTTTATTCAAGAGTTTATTAGATGGTTTGAGACAAAGGTTTTAGTAAAGACTTATGCTTGCTTTTATGAAATATGACATTGATTCTTAAAGTTTTAAATTGTTCTGTATTTTCATTTCTATTACCTATGTTATGTTGCTAAGGGCATAAATGAGATCCCTTCGAGGTCGAATATGCCATGTTACGTCTAGAGGGTACACCTGAGTCGTGAAAAACTTGGTAATCAGAGCACAAAGTTTAGAATGGTTCTAGGATTGTCTCAAACCACATCTAGTAGGGTCTTGTTCATAAATATGACGCGCGCCACATTTATGAATAAGAGGCTGTTGGATGCTTAGGAAATCTCACTTCTTCATTCTCTTAGTCGTGCCATAGAAGTTTAGCTCTAGTAGGTCCTTCTTCTAATGTTTACCCTATGGGTTTTCAGGTTATGGCAAATACTAGGGCTAATGATATGAGGGATGAGGATGACAATGGAGAACAAGAAGTTCCTACACAAGTTTCAAACCAAGATCCTCCTCAAGCTCAAAATGACCCTCCAATTAGAGATTCCACTCAAGCGGAATTTAGAGCTTCTATGCATTTTTTGGCTCAAGCCTTGACGACGCAAGCTAATAGAGAGGTGGTGGCTCTGGCAAACCCAATAACGGGGATAGGTGTTTTTTGTGTAAGGGAGTTTTTGAGGATGAACCCTTCGGAGTTTAGTGGCTCCAAAGTAGAAGAATATCCAAATGGGTTCATAGAGGAGGTTTATAAAGTGCTAAAAATCATGAAAGTGACTTCAATTGAGAAAATGTAACTAGCCGCCTATCAATTGAAGGACTTTGTCCAAATTTGGTATGAGCAATGGAAAGATGTAGGCCTGTAGGAGCGGGCCCTATAGAGTGGGAAGCTTTTAAGTCGGAATTTCTAGATATGTCCTTTCCCCAGGAGTTGAGGGAAGCCAAATTGGGAGAATTCATCAACCTTAAGCAAGGTAGTATGAGTTTTAAAGAGTACTCTATGAAATTCACCCTTTTGTCTATGTATGCTCCAAGCATGGTAGCAAATCCAAGGGATTTGATAAATAGGTTTATAATGGAGGTGTCCAATTTAGTAGAAGAATAATATTGTATGGCAATGCTTGTTGAGTATATTGATATCTCACGCCTCATGGTGTTTACCCAACAAATAGAAAAGTCAAAACTCAAGAAAGAGAGGACGAGGAAGAAGAAAAGGTCTAGGATGGATGGTGATAATTCCTTTCATGATGGGTCTGATGGACATGGTCGTTCTAGGAGTCTACAAAAGTTTTTCAGACAAGGCTTTTCTAATGCTCCTAAGCATAAGTATGAGAGGGTGTCTACCCTTAGGCCACAAGGGATAAGTAATGAGTCCCTACGGCCCTCTTATGCTAGGTGTTGTAAGAAGCATGATGGTAGGTGTTTGGCCGGTAGAGAGGGTTGCTTTAGTTGTGGTGAGAGTGGCCACATGATGAAAGATTGCCCTAAGGCTAAGGTTACAAGAAGAGAAGGTAAGCAAGTTGCCTTTAGTAGTGGAGATGTGGAGCCTCAAAGGAAGAATAGGTTTTATGCTCTCCAATCTAGAGAAGATCAAGAATGATCTCCTCATGTCCCTTTCAGTATGTGCTTTATGCTTTAGTAAAATTTCTGGATTTCTTATCTTTTGTGACTTGTTATGTTGGACTTTGAAATTATTGTTAGTATGCATAATGTTTAGAGAAGTTTGTGTAGGCTTATTCCCAAGTGGGGGATAGTGTGCCTATCTAGTAGGGTTATTGTGTGCCTTATGTGTTGCCATGATTTCCTTATATGCATGTTCATGACAATGTTTAGGTCTTATTAAAAATGACTTTTATGCATTGTTTTCCTCATGTTGTAGTGCATTTAGTTATATTTGAAAATAGGCTTCATGAGTGGATTATGAGCATGCCCTAGTTTGTGGAGTTGAAAGGTTTCTCCTTGAATTGATGATTTTGAGAGCAGAATGCATTTAGGCTCCATGTGTATATGCTGAGCAGGTTTTAGCTAAGAGATGTTAGTTCCTCCTTGAGAATGAGTAGATATAGAGCTTCATGCATTTTGGGTTGGTAGAAGTAGTCTCTACTCCCTTGTGTTGCATTGAATGAGTTTAGTTTTGAATTGAAGTTGACTTGATTTATTGTGTGTATTTAGATGTAGTGCATGCATAATGGTCTGCTTAGTTTGATTTTTTACTTTAAGAAGTGTTTAAAGTGTCATTCGAGAATGAATTTCCCTAATTGGGGGATAATGTAACACCCCAGAATTTAGTGAGTTCTAGAGCCTTTTGTAGAAGTTTTGGAGTGTTGTGTTGTATGAAGATTAAAACTCATAAAAATGGTTCGGTGTTTTAGGGTTAAACGTCTGGATACGACTCCCCAAGGACCAACCGAGGGATCCTTGAGGAGGACCCCAAAACAGTCCCAAAAATTTGGAAAATTTTATGACCTACGGAGGGCCATCTACGGCCTGTAGATCAAACCATTCCCCGTAGGTAATGGATGTAGGTCAAGGCTTGCAAGAGGCCTGCCATGACAAGCCTCAGGTGCAAACCGCGACACCACAGGACCGCCCGTCAACCCATCCACGGTCCGTGGATGGGGATCCGTAGGTTCTGCCAGTTTTAGGTGGTTTAGTTTTAAATTAAGTGTTTGGGGGTTAAGTTAGTAATTAATTAGGGGTTAATGTAGGTCAGTTAGTTAATGTAGCACATATATAAGGTTACTAATCCCCTAAACTAATCACTTTAACTCATTCATCCAAGACCCCAAATTACTCTCAAGAAATTCTCTGTCTAGAAGCAAAGAAGAAGAAGAAGAAGAAGAAGAAGAGGGGCAGAAACAAGGTCGAATTCACCATTGATTCAAGCTTTGTTTAGGGATTTCATTAAAGGTATGTGAAGACTATTCATCTATGGGTTCTTGCACCCATAAAGCCCCCATAGTTTCCCCACTTGTGAAATCAAAAACCCCATTCTAGTGGATACTACCCAATTATGATTGATTTTTCTTTGTTTAATGATATTATCATGATTTCATGTGATTTCTATGGTAAACCCTAATATAAATTAATGAATGTGATATTTGTGGGTTTATGCCATTAGAGGCAAAGTTGAAGGTTCATAGGTGATTTTCCTAAATCTATGTCTTGTATACTAATTGATCATAGTTAGGATCATCAAATCATGAAATAAATTAGACTTGATTGAATAGGAAGGATCTTGACTTGTAAAGTTAATATTGAACCTTTATGAATCAATTATGACTAGAATCACCTAGTAGTAAAGAATGTGATTGAATAGCTTGTAATTTAGACATGAATTATGATAGAATGAATTAAACTTGAAGGTAAGGATTGTAGCCATCATTGTTAGGGCTTTGGGGGTAAACTCAATATGATGTGATCTTGTTGTGTATTCTCTTTCTCTTACACACTTGGACATGAATATGCTAGGAGGTTTAAGTTCTCTTGCATAGAAGGATTCTAGGTTGACTTAATAACCTAAAATGAATCAAAGCATGTTAGACTAGAATAGTTTGAAGTTGAGACATATGTTCCCTCCATGTATAGCTTGGCTTAGTGGGATAAGACCAAGGTTGATAGCTTGGGATGGAGGATTTATACTCTCCTAAGGTGTAGCTTGACTTGGCATTGTATAATGCATTTCATGGTAGCATTAGTTAGGTGTAGTCATGGTAGCCTAGGATTGAGGATTTATACTCTCGTATGGGTAGCTTGAACTACCATTTTTGGTTGCTTTCATGGTAGCATGACTTGGTTTGGCCAAGACCATTTCATTGTAGCTTTAGGATTGAGGACTTATACTCTCCTAAGGGTAGATTGACTTGGATTGTAAGGTGCATTTCAAGGATAGCTTGAGTTAGGTTAGTCATGGTAGTTTGGGATCGAGGACTCATACTCTCCTAAGGATAGCTTAGGGCTGAGAATCATACTCCCCTATGGCTAGCTTGCATTTTTATTCTAGTACACTTGTATGGGTAGCATGATTTAGTTGATTTAGGACTATTTCATGGTAGCTAGAATGAAACACTTGTACCCTTCCTAGAATAGCTTAGACTTGCACGTTAGTGTGTCTTCCAAGGGAGTTAGTTAGCTTAACCTAGTTATGTTATTAAGATGATAACATGGTCTAGCCTATTAGGTGTTTATTCCTTGGTAGCCTTGAAGAGGTAAATACAATAGAGAGATTAGACCGCAACTAGTGAACATTCATAATAGTCTAAATGAGTACTTAGTGAGGGTAGTAGTATGGAATGCTATCCATACATGGCACAAGTATGACTTGAGGCTAGTTGTGAAGGATTCCCTTATGGAGTATGACTTAGCTTGGGTTCTTGCCATAATTTCCTTCCAAGATATAATTGACTAAGGTGGTAGTTCCCTTGGCTATATGAAGTAAGCTAATAGTAAGACCAAAAGGAGGGTGGATATGACTAAGATGATTTCAAGGCTATGCTTAGTGTGAAGGGTAGTATGGGATGCCTTTCATGCATCACACAAGTGTGTCTAGAGGTTACTTAGAAGTATGGTGCCCTTATTGTAGAAAGAATTATGACTTAACCATGTATATAGACTATGATTAATACAATCGAAAAGGGATACTTGTCCTGGGTAGTAGTATGGGATGCTATTCTTGCTTTGCACATGTATGCTTTTGAGGTTACTTGAGAATAATGCTATTATGTTGAAGATGACCAAGAGTTTATTATGCTTATATGATATATGATTTGTCTCCTATGCTGATTAACTATGTCTTATGTTGACTTATGATTATATAGAGCTTATGTTGGAGACCATGCTATGACTATTATAATTATACTTTGAACATGTATTATCTCTTATGCTTATATCTTATGTTGACTAACCATTTTGAGATGCTCTTATGATGTTGTGCTAGCTTTCATACTTGGTACATTTTGTACTAACGCATTTTACCTACATTCTAACCAAATGTAGGGTTTCAGAGATTGAGTTGGTTTGAGGCTAGATTGCTAAGGTGCTAGAAGACTTGAAGATTTGGTGAGTCCTCATAGCTTTGAGGACGAACCCAGATTTCCCTTATGTTATTTCTTTATGTTTAAGACTTTGTATGGGCTGCATCCCAAAGAGTTTTATTCAAGAGTTTATTATATGGTTTGAGACAAAGGTTTTAGTAGAGACTTCCGCTTGCTTTTATGAAATATGACACTGATTGTAAAAGTTTTAAATTGTTCCATATTTTCATCTCTATTACCTATGTTATGATGCTTAGGGCTTTTATGAGACCCCTTCTGGGTCGAGTATGACATGTTACGTCTAGGGGGTACCTCTGGGTCATGACAACAGATATACAACAGTTACATATAATTGACAACATATAGCCCAATATTAGTTAGCAACTAGTAGACAAATAAAATTTTGCACATATTAGCACAAAAGTAATATATCAACATTTTAAAATTATTTTTTCAAATAGTAGATGATTTTTAATCTGATTTCTCTTTTAATTTCCAACCATTTCTCCTTAAAACTTGCAAAAGATTATTTAGAATTATCTTTCTCCTTTCATTTTTTTTTAAATAATAAAAGATATTTGATATCATCTCTCTTCTAACTTCCAATAATTTCTACTTAAAACTAGCAAAATATAATTTAGAATTTTCACTCTCCATAAATTAGCAAAAAATATTAAATATCTACTTGTTTAACCAACGTAACCTGTATTCACAAGAATAGTAAATGTCTTTATACTCTTTTAAATTAGAAATGTTATTTTATGGATATATGTAGAAGTTTGATTTTTATTATTTATAAATTATTTAAATTGCAATTTAATTTTGTATACATTTATTTAACATATTGATTCAGTTGACGTAGACTTATTTTATTTGATTTAAAATTTATTGTATATTGATTGTGACATGACAATGTAGTTTGTATACATTATTTAAATTTTATTTGTATACATAGATAAGACATTTTTATGAGATCTTCCCAATAAAATAGTTTTGTGATATCTACACAAACATGATAGTTCACGTAGTTGTTTAATTTTTTTTCCCCTTGAGGAATTTGTGAACAGAATCTTTTAATTTTTGGCAGAATGGTCTGGGAGGCCCTTGTACTTGTCTCAGTTTGTCACCTGAGCCATTCTACTCACGATTTTGACAACTGAACCCTCGAACCCACCGAAACCTAACATTTTAAACCCTTTCTTTGAATACTAAGTGGTGCGTGAACTACAAATGCCACACGTAGCTTTCCACGTCATTTAAAAATGCCACATAGGAAATGACATGTTAAAAATAGGCTAATTTCTTTCTCTTTCAAACATTTCTTTCCAATCGCCTTTTCAACTAGACCCTTTTACTCTCTCTAGTCCCAATTTACATTGTTGATCACCGCGATTTTTTTCGATTTTGTGGAAGTGTTTGAGTTCGCGTTTCATTCCATAGTTGTAAGATTGTTGACTGATTTTTATTCTCTTTATTTTGTAGTTGTGTTTTCGGTGTTTTAGTTTGTATTTTGTTGTTTTAGGGTTTAGTACTGTTGTAGAGGTTGTGGTGTGATTTTTGGGAGGATTTTGGTTTTTTACATGCCTAATAACAATTTGTAGAAGTATTATGCATTCAATGGCATTTGTTGTGTATATGTTTTGAATCTAGGGTTTTTTCGTATCTGATTTTTTTTTTAACAATTGTGTTGGATTTCTTTCTTGTTAGTGGTCCAATTGGATTATATCATATTATTATAGAGGTTTTTTTTGTATTCCATAAAGAATTACTTTAAAATTAGGTTTTTTTTTGTCAATTAAGGCATTTTGTGAATAAGGGCTTTTTTGTCATTTAGGGCATTTTTTCAATTATCTGAAAGTATTCTCGTGACTTTGCAGGCATGGTAAGAATATGGCTTCAACAATTATTACACTTCAAATGCATTATGGGGGCTATTTTTTATCACATCCTGAACTCTGGTATGCTAATGGAATTTCTTATCTTGAAAAAATAAGAATCGATATGGATGAGCTTCATTACATGTTTTTTAAGAAATTAACTAGAGAATTGGGAGTTGAAACCTTTGGGTGCAAAGTTAACAAAAGAGGTGGTTTTTACATGTTGAATAGTGATGATGATGTGTTGAGATTTATTAACAACTTAAAGGGTGGGGACTTAGTTGATGTGTTTGTGGTACATCAAATTAGTGCTCCTTTAATTGTTGAGGATCCTAATGTGGTGCAAATAACCCAATTGTTTACTCGCA
>JAJOOH010013041.1:0-12897 GCA_029582605.1 Solanum gracilifrons
AAAAGTTCCGTATATGTTTCGCTTGTTTCTGAATGTTGTTCATCTAGATCATCGTCGTTTATTTCATCAATTCTTATTTCAGGTAGATTATCTTGGTTGATTTCTTCTTTTTCTTCTAGTTCTTCTTCTAATTGCAATTTTTCTTTAAATTTATTTATCTCATTTGCTAATTTTGTTTTTTGTTCTTTTACTTTTTGTTTAAGTTCATACATTTCTTTTAATATTGCCAGCTCTTTTTCTAATTCTATTATTTTAGTATTTTTTACTTCTTCTAATTGTTTTACTTCCTTTTTTGCTTGTTGTTTTATTTTTTCAATTTCCATTTTTCTATCTACTTTTTCATTTTGTTTTGTTATTCTTATCATAGCAGTTAAACTATCTTCTAGTTTTACCGTTTTTTTTCTAACATTAAACTTAGATTGTCACCTATTTTCTTATATCTTCTTCCTAGATTAGAAAATATTATCTTTATTTTTAATCCGTCATAGTTTTCATGTGTTTTTTCATCTATTGCGTATTCTTCTTTATTCATTTATAAGTTGTGTTGTAGTTTATATTCTAAGTTTTCTATTTGTATCTCTAGATAAAAAAATAGTTTTTCTCTGTGCTACTATAGATTTTTTACAAATTCTTACAAATATATTACTGTTTAGTCTATTTTGCCTATGTCTCAATTCTTGTCTTTTTGCTATAATTATTTCAGTAAGTTTTTGTCTATATTCGTTATTCACGTTATTCATTGTATCTATAAATATTGAATATATTTATATTATGTTTTAGATATATTATCTATTAATTGATCTAATTTGTCGATATCAATTTTTGTGATATTGAGTTGTTTATAGTTTGGATATAATTTGTTTAATTTTCTTCTTATTTTTCTTAACTTCCTACTAGCATGTTTCTTCTTAGACAAATAGGGAAATAATAGGAGGATAGAGTTTATCATCTGAACCATAAATTCTTCAGCACACACACATATATCCTCAACTAGACAACTGATATCAACTGACAAACAAGTGTCACTAGTCTACAAAATTGTCTAAGAGGCTAACAATCGCTACTATGGTCAGGACAAGTCCCTAACCTACCCATAAACCTTAATATCCATACAAAATCAAAATACTGGACTCGGCAACCCCAGGAAGAAATGGAGGTCACCAATCCACAAATGATAGTCTGAATCTGCCAATGGGGTCTGTCAACCTATGAACCTGGAGCTGTGGCATGAATCACAGTCCCTGATAATGGGATGTCAGTATGAAATAATGTACCGAGTATGTAAGGTAGATACCATATCAAGTGAGAATAGAATTTCTACTAGGAAGCACAAAACGTAATGACAGTAATAAAGATAGAACCCGAAGATAATCTGTAAGCTGTGTATCATGAAACAACATTTAGTTCTCTAGGAGCAGCCCATCACATTCGGCGTAACATCTATAGGTACAATGTATACATGTCTCTTTTCTGCAAATCAGCCTCTATGGCCATTGAACGAGCCTCTGAGGGCCAGCAAATAAGTCTTTGATGAACTAACAAGTAAGTCTTAACTGACCTGCAAATAAGCCTTGGTGGCTGGAAATAAGTCTCGCTGGATCAACAAATAAGCCTTGGTGACCAACAAATGAGCCTCTACGGCCAACAAATAAGCCTCTATGGGCTATTGAATGAGAATACTTCCATATATGCCTCTTCTCTAGGTTGAAATCCTATAATTCGTAACAATTCAGAACCTTTACGATGTGAGGATTGTGAATCTATCTAGAAATATGAAGGAATCAGAGAGGGGATAAGCTTACCTTAGCTTCTTGATGCTAGAAGGAGGAAATCTAGAGAGAGAACGAGCTCCTAACTGTTGGAATGAAATAAAATGGGGTTGTAACGCCAAGTCTTGTTTATATAACAAAGACCCCACCCGTATAGTCCTCGGCCTCACGGGGCTACCTCCATAGTGAGCAGGGGCCTCGCCCTGAACCTTGATCCACGAGGTTTTTTTCTGCCCCGGCAGTTCGTATTAGTAAACTCACAACTTTTTACTCCGACATTGGATTGACAAATGGTTTAATTCGTGTGAAACTAGACTCAAAAACCTTAATTGGATAGGTAGTAGGCCGTCTAACTTCTTTTAGATTGGGAGATATGATCGTTCAAAATAAAGACCATGTACGAGATCATTTGAAATACTCTGCCACCACGAAACCGTTAACTTGCACTTTTGTTTTAAGGCTCCCTTTGGCCTCTAACTCTGATTTAACATTGCGAACATCTTCATATAACAATTCCTTCATACCATCACCATTCACAACCTTATTCTCCCGCATCTCATCGACGGACGACGTAAAGCGTTAGAATTAGACTTGCTAAGTAGAACACTCCAAACACCCGAGATTTACTGTTAACATGAGTGACCTTAATATTTACTTAAAGCATTAAATTTCCAAGATAAAAACCTCTAATTTAATAAGATTACCATCAATCCTTGGACTGGTAGTTAGATGGCATACAAGCATGTTGTTAGGTTATAATTACTGCAAACATTTACTCCATTTCTTACATTCATCAACCAGTGAATCTGTGAGTTTTCTCTTGTATACCTTCTTGGATAGCAAATTAATTTTTTAATTAACTAAGCTTTGGTAGTGTTTCTATCTTCTCTATTCTCGTCCTCAACTCTTCCCTCCTTCTCGAACCACCCAGGGAAAATAAATAAAAAGAAAAACCTTCTTGCCAGTATAAAGAGATTAACTAGAAGACAACATGAGAACTTTAAACACAAGGTTAATACATATGGTGTCTGATTGTGTAGTCTGACTAATCATAAGTCGTATCTATTTTGCAGTTTGGCTACTCTTTGTTGTTGCTGTTTGTTGGAGCAGTGCTGCAGCTGCTTCTAATTGGCTGGATGCCATGAGCCTAAATATCAAGAGTGTTATGTCTCAAATATTTGCTGAGTTAATGGAGCTTATTTATTGTAAATTTGGTGGACTCCTTGCTTAGATATATTTTAACATATGTGTGTTGAAGCTGCTTTATTATGTCCTTACTGCAGCTATGCTGATATTAATGTGAGGAATCTATCTGCATCAGTGTGGTAGTACTTTAATATAGAAAGTAATTTCATAGATTGGTAATTGCTGAATTCTATACCAAGTTGCTGGGATTACAAAGTATATTGTACTTCCCCTCGCACATTTGAACGTTTATATATATGTATATGGGAAAAATCTTTTTGGCCAGAATGATAATTTTTTCTATGTTATTTTACTTTTTAAAACATTTTTACCCTTTTTAACTTTAATACCTTTTAATTAAAAAATGGAAAAAAGATATTATAAACTTTTTAAATTTCTGGCCATATTTTCTAGTCATTTAGCATTACCCGAACATGTTCATGTGTAGGGACCCTTTCTTACAAGTAGGTTCCAGAAGGTTTAGAAATTATGTCATTTCCTCTCCTTTCTCCAAATTGTTGGTCCAGAAAGTTTTTTCGAAAACCGCTAAACCAATAAATCAATAACTTTTTTTCGTTTCCATTTTGAACAATCCTAACTATAAGCAGATGTCCAATGGCATTTAAATTATTATCTTAAAACATTTTTTCAATATTCATTTGTGCTATTTTTATTTTTTAAAAGGGAGTGAGTAATCAAATCCTCAATAATAGGTGAAAGTTCGGATGCTCAACCAATTGTGTTGTTAAGTTTTCCCTTCAACAATGCTATCAACTTAGTAAGTGGACATGGTGTAACAACATGTTTCCGTCGTTATAGAAAAGCCAACGGGAAAATTTTTTGGGCCGGAAAACTTTTTCGTAGTAACTTGGAATTTCCCAACCTAGTCCAGATTTGGACGAAATCGGAGTCAGTAAGGTCTAGGGAAATCTAGTAACAATTGAGTGATCTAAATATGATTTTGATCACATGAGTAGATACCTAAGACGTTAAGGAACCCGTATGACTTTACGGAATTGAATTCGGGTGAATATAACTCCCGAAATTGAGCTTAGTGAGCGGGTATTTTCTGAGTATCATGGGATGAAGGTGTGTTGTGAAATGGGGGTTCGGGAATTCTTAAATTTGCTCACTGTTTTCGTGCAAGCCGCTAAGGCGGGATTTTCCCGCTAGGGCGGGACCGCTGTAGCGGGGTAAGGACCGTTGTGGTGGGACAACCCGACTTAAGTCAGAAATAAACCCCAAAAATATTTTATTCTGCACTTTTTGACTTTGAGAGCTAGGAGACGACCACATGTGTTTTCTTGACAGTTTTCCACCATTCTTAAGGCTAAATGTAAGGTTTTAACTCTCCGAATCCGTTTTTCGATCCGTAGAACTTAGATTCTTGGGTGATTATTGTTGGGGAAGGGTTTTGGAACTGTTTGGATGGTGGGGAAAAGCCTTAATTTGGATATTGGGATCATGGGGTTGATCTAGGGTTGATAGTGTTGATTTTAATCCGAGTAATTAGACATCGTTTATTGATTCTCGTGTTATATGGATTTTTTATAGACCAAGAACAAGTGGAATGAGTCCGAAAAGGGAAGAATCAAGTTTCTTAGGGGATTCAAGCTTTGTTCGAGGTAGGTGATGGTTGTGATTTCATGTTGTGTGATATATGTTTGTTCTTGCTTCATTATGATGTATGTATGTATGCGAATGCTGCATTATTGATCACACAAATTGTAAATGAGGATAGTTGAATGATTGAATGCCATGAATCATGACTTGATTGTATGATTATGAGAATATGCTTGTGATTGTGATTGTGGCTTGTTGAATGAATCGGGTATTATGTTCTGACACACTAACTAGGATCGGTTGCCACGTACCAGAATAAATATTGGAACATGTGTCACGATCCGACACGCTAACTTGGAATGGGTACCACGTACCGGTACACTAACAGTTTGGGTGTGGGTTCCATGAGAAGACCATTGACTTGACTTAAATGTGTAATTGACAATAGTGAACTTGATCGTTATTCGTAAATAATATTGATATTGTATATGTTCGGTGTATGCATGTTATTATTATGTTGTAATGGCTTATGTATGTTGCACTTATTGGAAAAGTCGTGTGATCCTACCAGTACACTGTGATTGTATATTGATACTGCACTTGCTGTTTCTTTGTTGAGTACAGGGCATCTTCCGGTAGCTATTGACAAACCTCGCTTAGAAGATCAGTGATCGTCATCGAATTCAAGGGTGAGCCAGTTCTTCCGGGCTGCCATGAGTTCTCTTTCGTTTATGTCCCCATTTCGAACTTAGACTATTGCATTAGGATTTCTTATGCTTAGTTGGGTTGTACCCATTTTCTTAGACTTGTTGAACTTTAGATGTTTTGGTACATTGACTTTCAGGTTCTAGGTATTATTCTGGATTTGTTTTGATTAGACTTTGGTTTGGAGTTTATGGGAACTCCCTGTTTCTTTTCCTTGGCATTTAAACATGTTTCTTTAACTTTAAATGCCTTAGTTTTGGTTGAGTTTGTTAGTTTGGGTTGTAGTAATGGTTCTCTCACCGGAGGGTTAGTGTAGGTGTCATTCACGACGATCTGGGTCGTGTGACACATGGAAGCATAAAAAGAGTGAATTTTATCATATGTTATGGACAGAAGTGTTGAAGTTTGTTTTTAGTTACTGCAATAGTTTTTTAGAATAATAAAATGTCTAATTTAAAATAAATTTGAAATTTGAATTTTAGTTAGGTTGTTTTAGTTATTGAGATATTTTAGATTTTTTTTAATTTTAAGATTATGCAAATCATGGATTTTATGTGGCTATTTGATGCCCCTAAATGCTTAATAAAATTACTGAAAGCTATTGAAAGTCATTTCAATCCGCATTTTCAATCTTTTTGTGCTACCCCATTTAAAAAAAAAAAAACACCATCAGTGGTATCAAGAGCTTCATTAATCTTACGAGATATGTGAAATCTTCCAAAGAACTACCATACCATTTTTAACCTGTAAGGGCTACCCTTTTAATCCGTCAATGCGATCCATTTTAACCCGTTAGGGCTACTATTTTCGACTCCTGCTTTTTTCAAAGCACAAGTTTTTCTAAACCAATTTGTAACCAAACATAATGGCAAACAACAATCTTTCTTTGAATGCCCCAAAAATTTTCGCAGACAAAAACTATCAAATTGTCTATGAGAAAAAAAAAATCATATTTTGAAACCTATGTGATATGTGATGGAACAAAAATCCTTACAACCTCTCCTGCAAATCCTACAAAAGTTCATATTAAAACACTTTCAAATAAACTTCTACACAAGACAATTGTTGAAGAAAAAAGTACAGAGAAATCTGAAAATAATAAAAAAGAGAAGGAAAATTGCGACTGCGTTTAATTTCAGATTAATTGAAAGTGTAGAAATAACAAAATATGCCCACATGATATATAGGTTAAGAGATAAACAACTAATCCTAAAATATAGGTCATGTAACCCACTATGACACTTAATCAACAACACAAATGAAACTTGAGTAAATATAGGAAACTACTTAACAAAGACCTAAAGACTAGTTCTACTAAACTACCCATGTCCCAATTCAGTCAATCGTTTTGAATCACTCTTTAACATTCCCTCTTGATTCAAAACTACAGACACCAAGCAATCCTCTGAAATAGCAGAATTTCTCCTTTAATAAAGCCTTTGTCAATATATCAGCCAACTGCTCTTATGTGCTGCAATATTCCAATAATATTTCCTCTTTTGCTACCAAATCACGGATACAATGATAACAAATATCAATATGCTTTATCTTGCTGTGGAATGTTGGATTCTTTGTCATGGAGATAGTTGCTTTATTGTCGCAAAATATCTTTGTTGCTCCTCTCTGCTCCTGTGGAAGATCAACTAACACTCTCCTTAGCCAGATGGCTTGACAAGCTGCTGAAGTTGTTGCAATGTACTCTGCTTCTGAAGTTGACAATGATGTTGTAGCTTGCTTCTTTGAACTCCAAGTCACCATACCTGAACCTAGAGTGAAAACATTCGCCGAAACACTCCGTCTATCGTCCAATGAACTTGCCCAATCACTATCTGTGTACCCGCACAATATGAAATTATTAGTTTTGGAGTACCAAACACCAAAGTCCAAAGTTTCAGCAATGTACCGCAAGACTCTTTTTGCTGCCTCATAGTGTACCTTTGAAGGTTGTTGCATAAACCTAGAAATAACACCAACATGATATGCAATATCGGGTCTAGTATGCGTCAAATATATCAGACCTCCAACCAAGCTTCTGAACCTCTTTGCATATGTCAATTCTTCTTCATTTACCTGTTGCAATTTCTCACTGATATTCATTAGAGTAGCCGCATGCTTGCAATTAGGCATGCCAAATTTATTGAGTAGGTCTCTAGCATATTTCCTTTGTGAAAGAAATATTCCCTCTTCAGTTTGATGGAATTGAAGGCCAATAAAGTAATGTAATAAACCCATATCTGACGTCTCAAACTCATTCATCATTTGAGACTTAAACTCTTCCAGAAGAGAACGCAAAGAACTAGTGTAAATGATATCATCAACATAAATGCATACAATAATGAAATCATTACCTTCCTTCTTCATATATAAGGTGGGTTCATTCTCACTTCTTATGTATCCATTTTTGTGGAAGTATCCATCAATCTTGCTATACCACGCTCGAGGGGCTTGCTTCAAGCCATACAATGCCTTTTTCAGCTTGTACACCTTTGTTTCATCGCCTTCCTTTGTGAAACCTTCAGGTTGTATGACATAGACTTCTTCTTGTAAGTCTCCATTGAGGAATGCTGACATGACATCAAATTGATAAACTGCCCACTGCAACAATGCTGCCAATACTAGAACCAACCTCACTGTCTCAAATTGAGCTACTGGAGAAAATGTTTCTTCAAAATCAACACCATATTGTTGTGCATACCCTTTTGCCACAAGACGAACTTTGTGCTTTTGTAGGCTACCATCAGTTGCAAACTTTGTTTTGAACACCTACTTCAATCCAATTGCATTTTTTCCGTTTGGTAATTCCATCATTTCCCATGTTCCATTCTTTTCGATGGATTTCATTTCTTCCACCATTGCTTTCTTCCATTCTTCTTTTCCAGCAGCTTCTTCATAATTCATGGGATCTGAAACAATAAGAGCAAACTGACAAGACATATAAAGGTTATTAACATACTTGGGATTTGAATTTTTAAGCCTTGTTGATCTTCTTAATGGAATAATCTCATCTGAAGACTCTTCATGAGTTGCTGCAATTGGCGAGCTTTGTGACACCACATAAGAACCTGAAAGTGTACTTGAAGGGGTTGACTCTTTTCCTTCATCTTCAGTGATTCCAAGAGGCATAGGAGGCTCTTGTCGCACCAATTTTTCACTCCAATCCCTACTTGCATTTTCATCAAATATTACATCTCTTCTAACTGAGATCTTACCATTAAAAGGGTTATACAATCTATATGCTTTGGAGTGAGTACAATAGCTAACAAAAATGCATTTTTCAGATTTTTCATCAAGCTTTAGATGAGTTTGTGAACTTACCAAAGAATAAGCAACACACCCAAAAACCCGTAAATGACTTACATTTAATTTCCTACAATGTCAAGCTTCATAAGGAATTTTATTCATAACAACTTTTGTTGGTAAAAGATTCAGCAAGTAAACAGATGCAGCCACAGCTTCTGCCCAGAACTGATTTGCGAGTTCCTTTGCTTGCAACATGCTCCTTGCCATCTCCACCACAGTCTGGTTCTTCCGTTCACCGACACCATTTTGCTCTGGGGTATAAGGAGTTGTTAACTCCCTATGGATGCCATTTTTTTCACAAAATAAATTGAATTCGTTGGACACGAACTCTCCTCCTCTATCTGTGCGAAAAACAGTGATACTATAGCTACTTTGGTTCTCTACCAAAGCTTTAAACACCTGAAACTTTTCAAAAGTTTCTGACTTGTTTTCCAGAAAATACACCCAACTCATGCGACTATAATCGTCAGTAAACAACAAGAAACAAAGACTTCCACCTAAGGACTTAGTCTGTATAGGACCACATAAGTCAGCATGTATTAATTCTAAACATTTAGAAGCTCTCCATGCCTTTCCAACAGGAAAAGATTTCCTGATTTGTTTTCCATAAATGCACCCTTCACATAAATCAAGAAAACTAATTTTTGGTAGTCCAAGAACCATACCTTTATCACCTAGCAATTTAAGGTCGTTTATGTTGAGATAGTCGTACCTCAAATGCCACAACTTTGAGTCATCCTTTGCACTTGCAACAAGGGCAAAATTTTCTATATCAGAAACATCCAGCGGAAACATCTTATTTGGCGTCATGGTGATATGAACCTTTTTGCCAGACTTCTTACTTGTAATGACACAAGCATCATCATCAAACCAAAGAGAATATCCATTGGTCATTAGTTGCCCAACACTCAACAAATTATTTCCTAAATCGGGTACAAATTGAACATTATCTATCATATTTACTTTGTCTTGATTAGTGTCAATGCTCACCATGCCTTTTCCTTCAACCAGTAATTTTTTTGTATTGCCAAGTTGCACCTTTTTCTTTTTCTTCTCGTCAAGCTCATGGAACAAAGATTTGACACCTGCCATATGATTTGAACAACCACTGTCTACAAACCATAGACCACTTGGCTTATGGTCTGTATTAGTGCAAGCGATAAAAAAATAATTCTCTTTCTCATTTTCTGTTGCTGCAAAATTTATTTTCTGATCTTTATACCAGCATTCAACCCTTATATGTCTGTAACACTGACAGTGATGACATTGAATGCCATTTTTTGTGTTACCTTGCTCATTGGACTGCCTGTGTCCATCATTTCTTCCTCTGCCCCTTTCATAACCACAACCTCGACCACCGCGAAAGCCTCGTCTTCCTCGACCTCTGCTTGCTGGACTATTATTTTCTCCATATTTGGTGGCTGAATATTTAACTTGGAATGCCTTCTCTTCATTCTTTTCTGTGGATCGATTAATTCTCGCCTCATGAGCTTGAAGAGATCCTATCAGTTCATCAAAGGAAAAGACGAATAGATCCTTGGACTCTTCTATCGCAGCAACTACGTGATCAAATTTTGGAGTTAGGCTTCATAATACCTTTTCCACAATGGTCTGATCAGTTACCTTCTCTTCGTAGGATTGCATTTGACTGACAATTGTCATTGTTCTTGACGAAAAACCAGCAATGGATTCTAAAGTGATTGCAGTCTCACCACAATGACCTTTGAATCGCCTTGAAACTCTTTCTGGAGAATCGTCCAAGCTTGTTTGGATGTGGTTGCTGTTGCTATCCGCGAAAAGACACTATCATGAACAACCTGCTGAATAAAAACCAGCGCTTTGACATATTTTTGCTTGTTGCTTCACAGTTTGTTTCCTTCGTCGGGATCTGCAAATCCACATTCTACCAAGTCCCAAAGATCTTGAGATTTGAGTATAGTTTTCATACGGATACTCCAGAATTCATAGCTTTCTCCCTTGAAGACATGAATGAGTGGTTGTGTCACACTCAATGCACTATTGCTACTTGCCATTACTGACTCTGATGCCAAATTTGTTGGAGAAAAAGTACAGAGAAATCTGGAAATAATAAAAAAGAGAAGGAAAACTGTGACTGCGTTTAATTTAAGATTAATTGGAAGTACAGAAATAACAAAATATGCCCACATGATATATAGGCTAAGAGATAAACAACTAATCCTAAAATATAGGTCCTGTAACCCACTATGACACTTAATCAACAACACTAATGAAACTTGAGTAAATATAGAAAACTACTTAACAAAGACCCAAAGACTAGTTCTACTAAACTACCCATGTCCCAGTTCAGTCAATCGTTTTGAATCACTCTTTAACAACAATGTCATGGAAGGTATATTTTAAGCACAAGATAAAAAAAAAAAACAAGATTTTTTTTTTGCAAGTTCAAAAACAATGAAAAGAATCGAGCATCAACTATCAAAGAAGAAATTGAGGAGGAGCAATTTTCAATTGCAGTAACTAAAGCTAAAGAGGAGTGTTGAAGTTTGCTTTTAGTTACTGCAGTAGTTTTTAATAAAATAATTTGTCTAATTTAAGATAAGTTTGAAATTTGAATTTTAGTTAGGTTGTTTTAGTTATTGAGATATCTTAGAATTTTTTGAATTTTAAATTTTACAGATTATGTATTTTATGTTGGCTATTTAAAGCCCCTAAATACTTAAGAAAATCATTGAAAGCTATTGAAGGCCATTTTAATCCATTGAGAGACACTTTCAATCTTTTTATGTTGTCCCATTTTTTTAAAAAACCAACAAGAGTGCTTTAAGAATAAAATGTAAATGAGTTATGGAGAGAAACCAAGGAACTAAGAAAGGAAGTAAAAATAAAATATACCATATTCTTCGATATCTCTAGTAGGTGAGCTAGCTATCAACTACAGTATGTATGTGACCCATTTATGTATTTTGTTAATTATAATTATATTGATATGAATTGATTTCACAAAAAAATCTCACTCAATCGGAGAATAACATTATCGTTGATTCATTTAATTGATTCTTCTCATTGTTTATTCCTTTTTGCAAATTACTTCTTAGTATAACTTTGAAGTATAGACTCCCTCGACTCACTTTTACTTGTTATATTTGTCTATTAAGAAAATAATGATTGAGATGGTTATTTTACCACTTTAATTCTATTAATTAATATTTATTGAAATAAATATTGATGAACAAGTAATTAATGCTAAAGATAAAATATGAATTATTAATTTTTATATTTACTTGATATTTTAATAGTGATAAATAAATATATAATTTTTAAAAAAAAATAATGAACAAGTAAAAATAAACAGAGTAGTAATTAACTATACCCTAATACATTAAGGGCCTGAAAAGCCACTATGTTAATTGGATTTGGTGTAATTATATTGTCTGGCATGTTTGGTTGGTCATGTAATTACTTGGTTAGCAAGTAATAAGGTGCAATTGATAAAGGGTAACTACACTCTCAAATTCTCAGGGCGGGGTTGTGAATTGCTGGTATCTCATGACCTATGAGTGAGTTGTTCAATTAATACGACAGATCAAGTGGACCGGGATCTAGTTGGTATGTATTATTAGTAGCCATAAAAGAAATACATATACACAAGTGATATTTGTAAAATAATGAACAAAACTAACAAAAGTACAACTATAAACTTTCCTCAAATGCTTCACCATAAACATAAACTTCAATCATATCAATTAATTAAAATATAAGATTTGCTATAAAAGTCGTTTATAGCAACCCTTGAGGAAATTAAATACTACTCAAATAATTTTAACATCATATAATTTCATATCCTCATAAAAAGGAAAAAAACAGAAACTAAAATTTCAAGTTTTTTTTAACAAAATGGAAAACAACATATTCAACAAATCTAAGATAAACTATACTGGTGTATGACAAAAATACCTCAATCGCAAAATAAAAAAAATCTTCGCTTTCAAAGCTTTTTGACACTTTATTGTAAGCAAAACTGCCAACGTCCTTCGATTTTTTGAAAGTTTCACCTCAAATCTCTTGTATTGTGTCTAATCTTCAATAGTCAAACAAAACTTTCAAACCTCTTGTATAGAACAAAAGGGTTTTAAATCCAGTGAAGATTATGAGTGTGTTTGGTATGAAAGAAAATGTTTTCCTAGAAAATGTTTTCCTGGAAAACAAGTTGATTTTTGACTTATTTTCTCATGTTTAGTTGGTGAGTAGAAAATATTTTCCAGAAAAAGAATTTTAGTGTTTGATTTATGAATGATTTTTTTTTTTTTGAGAAATATCTTTTATTTTTACTAGGGTAGAAAATAATTTTTGAAATTGAAAATATTTTTTAAAAACAAACTTAAATTTTTTTGGG
>JAJOOH010013042.1:0-18919 GCA_029582605.1 Solanum gracilifrons
AAAAAATAAAACAACAAGCAAAAAAAGAAGTACAACAATTAGAAGAAGTAAAAAATACTAAAATAATAGAACTAGAAAAAGAGCTAGCAATATTAAAAGAAATGTATGACATTAAACAAAAAGAAAAAGATCAAAAAATAAAATTAGCAAATGAGATAATTAAATTTAAAGAAAAATTACAATTAGAAGATGAAGAAGAAAATAATCAAGATAATCTACCCGAAATAAAAATTGATGAAATAAACGACGATGATCTAGAACAACATTCAGGAACAAGCGAAACATATACGGAACTCTTAGCAAACATAGATAATACAAAGAATTTAGAAGTAAATATAGGAGACGTAGACATGGATGAAAAACCTAGCACATCAGGAGTAAAAGACCCAAAAAATTCAAAATTTCAAATTAATATATCTAGATGGGATCGTTGACTGATTTTTTTTCGTAGATATTAAAATCAAAATAGGAAAAATAACTAATAATCACTTGGTAGGACTTGATTGGATATGACAAAACTCCAATCTGTATTTCAAAATTTTGCCTCATAATTACTTCATTGCTCAAATAAGTGATGATTTCTAAATGATTTTTCTGTAGATATTATATACTAAATTAGGAAAAATAACTATTAACCACTTAGTAGGATTTGACTGTATATGACAAACCTCCAACATACACGTTTCTGTATTTCAAAATTATGTCGAGTAACCTCTTTTCTCGAATAAATGATGAAACTAAAATCTAAGTATTCGATTAAAATATTACTATTTGAAATTTATACAGAGTTGGAAAAACTCTGACAACTATATTAAATTTATTATTTATAATATATATAGATCATGGTAGAAATATTGATCTATCAATGAAAACTTATGTGCTCGGGAAAAATTGTGGTATAAATGTGATTTTTATGTCATGTGTATTGCTAAATTGATTTGTTAATAACACATATTTAAATCAATTCTGTAATAAATGGATGTCAACAAGAAAGAACTATTTTAATTTTTCATACTCAATAGAACATATTACTATTCGGGAATCTTAGTAGCCTAGTTGGCTGACTACCTGAACTTTCACCTTGGTGAGATTTCGATTCCCCCACTTTATAATTCCCTTCCTCATTTTTCCTTCCCTTACTCCAAATTCTTTTAATTAAAAAAAATATAATAGTATTATTCCTCTAAAAATAGAAAGGAAGGTGAGTGCGGATTAACATAATTGGAGACCTAAAACACAATTTTAATTAGAGGCCTAAAATCTAACAAACTTGGTATATATGTTATTTGAAATCTTATTGATAAGTTTAGTTTAGTAAAATACGTCTTTAATTAAAACTTCTACAGGATATAAGTAGGCTATTATTTCTCAATTTATCATATCAGACTTGTGAAGAGTTATATATTATAAATATTGTTGGAATGTATGCGTCCACTAGCTACGATAGGACCAGGACCTTAACACAGTTATATAAACAAAGGGAAGATACTGAAAGTAAAGACAGCACACACAATTTTACATGGAAATCTCCTTGCTCAAGGGAGTAAAACCACGACCTATCTCACAGGATTTTCAAAGAGTTTTTACTAATCTTCACAAGCAAAAGTAAAACACAGTTTACAACCACACAAGAGATTAACCTCATAATCTCTATTCTGAGTAATACAACAACTACTCTACGAGCCAAAGCAACGCCTGCATTGCCCACTATACTAACCCACACTGACTAATATAGACTTTTATCGTAAGACACAAAGTTTCCCTCAACTAAGTTCTTATAGTGATTCACCCAAGTTTTGAAACGTTTCTAACACAAGTGAAATGAATCCTACAATGTAAGCACAATTGCAATCAAAGTAACAGCAGGTTCAGGAAGCAAATCATTAGTCTATGAGGTCCCTTGCTTTTTTGTTAAAGCTTGAATGTTCTCTCTTTGAATGAATGAGTGATTTGTTGTTTGTGATGTTGAATATATCAATCATAAAGAAGTATTAACCACTGGACAAACAACCTCGTCCATTCTGATTGGTGTGGTACACCGACGACCTCACCAACCTCTGACGCGACAGCTTTCCAGTTGTATAACATATAGACCTGGAGGAGCACACTCTGCAGAGGACTTGGTCCCTGCATTTGTGAGGAGATCATCAAAACATCTGGGAGCATTAAGACTTATCATTTTCCCCTTTTTGATGATGACAAACAACTTCACGAAGCCTCACATGAGTTTAGCATTCATTCAAAATACATTAGTTCCCCCTATCAATACTATTCCCCCTATTTGAGTAGTTCCCTATTAGTTCCCACTATCAGTTCCCTTATTCTCCAGTTCCCCTCTTCTCTCATCTACTAAACTCTAATTTCACAATAATTTAACAATCAAATTCCCCCTTTTGACATCATTAAAAAGGAGAAGCAGTAAACATATGCAGGTTGTATGTTTGAACACATAGTTCAGAAGATAGCCATAAGGAATGCCATGTTTGGAAGTTTTCCAAGTCATCATCCTTTACATGTGTTCGATCATTATTGCAGGAAGATTGATGGCCTCAAGTTCATTCAATTTTTCCATGAGGAACAAATCAACAGTAGATGCTACAGTTCTCTTCTCAGTCTTTGGTACCAAGACCTTGTTGATGAACTCAAACATCAACTAGTACTCTCCTCTGAGGAATTTCTTAGGCAGACCTGCACGTTTGATGTCCCCACGCTTGGTAGCCTGTTGGACAAACTCACTAGATGGTTTGCAGCCTTCAATGGACCGAATCTCTTCCCCAGGTACACTCAAAATGATGCCCAATATTTCTTCATTTAGAGAGATTTTGACCTTTCTAACCATTGTCTTAATTCCCCCCATCACCTAGAAGCTCCATCTTGTAATAGAATTCACGCACCTTGGTTCATGCAAGTAAGGTGTTGGAGCTTTTTAAACAAGCTATCCTAGCTTTGCAGAGATACATAGTAAAACAGAGTAGACATACCAAATTCTGTGAGAATTTCTGGATCGAATACTCTCCCATTCAGCACATTGTCTCTCCATTTTTGCAATTCACTCTTCCTTGGTTAGCACATTTTCCTCCACTGGCTTCTGAATAGGAGGACCTGGTCCCTTTACGGGTTTTGGTTTCACAGGAGCCCTTTTGTTCACGTTATCCTTCTTTACCGATGATTTTTTTACTGACTTAGGACCCCCTTTAGCTTTGACACGTTCAACTTCTGCCTCTTTCTTCCGTCTAGACACAACTTTGACAATATCGTCAGATCCGTCTCACTTGACCCTACATGGAGAGGTGCTGAGGTAGGTTCCTCAGTAGGCACATTGCCTTCCCTTCTTTGTCTCCAGTTTCTTTCTGTTTGTGGTTCGTTTGCTACCAAGACATCTCCCATTAATTTTTGAGTCTTACCTATGGTCACATATCTCTTTTTTCTTCCTCCTTTGTTTTGAGAATCTACCATTTTTCCTTTTCCTTTCAGACTCAGTGGACTCATCATCAGGTTTAGCCTCAGACACAACAACAATTGATTCTGGATCTAAAACTGTCAGATTCATAGCATTTACCCCTCGAACCCCTTTTCTCCGCCAAACCAAATGAGTTTCTTCTTCCTCCTCTTCCTCACTGTCAACATCAAATGATTTGGGAGTTTGGTCAAACACATGTTGAGTACTGTGAGGGACCCGCCCCAGTGATCTCAACTCTTGTTCCAACAGATAGCAGTCTCACCAACCCCACATACTGGTGTAGACGAAGATTCTTCTGATGGAGGAATTGAGAAATTAAATGAACTGGGAGTTTCAATTTCTTGGGAGAGAGTGTGTTTCGAAGAAGAAGAGGAGTTAGTCATTTTGGTTTGAGAAAGGAGAGAGAATTTGAAGAACGGGGAGAGAATTTAAAGAGAGAATAGAGAGAATTTAGGAGTGTTTTTAATTCACTCAAGAGGTTGTATTTATCGAGGTATCGAATCCCTGAATAGTAGTGACTCTTGGTTTTAAAGTGAAAAGACGTCTGAAACTGACATCTTAAATGGGAAGAAGACACATGGTAGTGACCGTTGACAGAAAACTGTATAGCAAAAGTGATACTAACCTTTAAGGGGACCAGGTCCCTCTCTATAGATAGCCTTGCCTGTATGATTAGATCTTCCCTTCAGCCAACATGCCATGAGTGTGTACTTGCAGTAACGTACTAGATGTGAATTCATAGACGATAAGCAATACAACCAGTATAGATACATGCCCTCTCTAGCATAGTCAAATGAAAGGTTTCATGTAAACTTGTTATGGAATCAGGTGATCCTGTGCATCCCCAACTTCAGTCTGTTCTTGACAAAATTTTCTTTGCTCAATGCCTTGGTGAAAATATCAGCCATTTGATCTTCAGTTCTGCAGTACTTCATCACTACATTGTTCCTCTCAACATTGTCCCTGATAAAGTGGTGTCTCACATCTATGTGTTTGGTCCTCTTATGCTGCACATGATTTTTGGCCATGTTCATTGCGCTTTTATTGTCGCATATTAGAGGAATAGTTTCTGTGAGAACACCAAATTCTTCGAGCTGCTGCTTGATCCACAAAAGTTGAGCACAACATGATGCCGCATCCACATATTCTGCTTCTGCAGTAGATAAAGCTACTAAATTTTGTTTCTTAGTGCCCCATGAAATCAATGATGATCCTAAGAAATGTGCCATGCCTGAAGTGTTTTTTCGATCAATAAGAAAACCTGCATAGTCAACATCAGCATAACCAATTAGATCAAATGAGTCACCAGAGGGTAAAAGAGGACCAGGTCCTATTTTCCATTCAATTATCTCAGTATTCACTTGGCTACCTTCAAGTGTGATTCCTTTGGTGCTGTTTGAAACCTGGAACACATCCCTACACTGAAGACTATGTTTGTCCTGCTTGCAGTGAGATAGAGAAGTGACCCAATGATTCCCCTATACATGGTCTGATTCACATCAATCCCTTCTTCATTCCTATCAAGTTTGACACTTGTGCTGATGGGGTGTTAAGAACTTTTGCCTCAAGCATGCTGAATTTCTTGAGAAATTCTTTATGTACTTCTCTTGGCATATTGATGTACCCTGAGGGGATTGTTTGATTTCCAGCCCCAAGAAAAATGTAAGCTCCCCATCATGCTCATTTCGAATTCACTTCTTATCAAGTCTTCAAATTCTTTGCATAGTCAATCTGAAGTAGCTCCAAATATAATGTAATCTACATATACTTGCACAATCAACAACTCTTTACTTCTGGACTTGAAGAACAAAGTATTACCAATTTTCCCTCTCTTAAACCCGTTTGCCAGAAGGAATTTTGACAGGCGCTCATACCAAGCTCTGGGAGCTTGCTTTAGACCATATAGGGCTTTGTCCAGCTTTAGCACATGGTTTGGCATATCAACATTTTCAAAACCTGGAGGTTGCTTAACATACACCTCCTTTTTCATATACCCATTCAGGAAGGCACTTTTAACGTCCATTTGAAATAGTTTTAACTCCATGTAGGCAACAAAGGCTATTAAAATTCTGATGGCTTCCATTCTGGCTACAGGAGCAAAGGTCTCATCATAGTCAATCCCTTCCTCTTGATTATAACCTTGTACCACTAGTCTTGACTTGTTTCTGGTGATGATTCCATGCTTATCAAGTTTGTTTCTGAACACCCATCTAGTCTCGATAATGGTCCTATTGAGAGGTCTGGGGACCAGGTGCCACACCTTGCTTTTCTCAAACTGATGAAGTTCTTACTGCATTGATGTTACCCAATCAGCATCCTTTAAAGATTCCTTGATGTTTTTGGGTTCAATGGTGGATATGAAGGCTGAATATGAAACTAGATTTCTTGTTTTGGATCTAGTTTGTATTCCGGAGTCAAGTGGAGAAACAAGACTGTCCAGAGGATGAGAAGATTGATGTTTCCATCCAAACTTTCTAGTTATCTCCTCTTCAAGGTCAGGAGCACATTCATCTTCTTCAGATTCTTTGTTCTGAGAGTCTCCTTCCTGAGCTACATCGGAGGAACCAGGTTCCTCTGTGAGTTCTGCACCTTTTCCATCATTTGGAATCTGTTCACTTCCAGGAGTTTGGATTACCTTGTCTTGCTGACCCCTCATCAGTTCCTCCAATTCAGTGTCTTCATTATGTTCATCGTTGTTCTTATCATCAGATTCATCAAAAATCACATGCATACTTTCTTCAACACACAAAGTTCTTTTTATTGAAAACCATGTATGCCTTGTTAGTAGAGGAATACCCAACAAACACCCATTCATCACTCTTGGCATCAAACTTTCCAAGATCATACTTTACATTGTTTAATATAAAGCATTTGCAACCAAAGGGCTTTAGATGAGCAATTGAAGGTTTCTTGTCATTTGGCAACTCATACGGGATTTTCTTGATCAATGACCTGATGAGACATCTGTTTGTAACATAGCAAGTTGTGTTGACTGCTTGTGCCTAAAAGTTCATTGCAAGTCCTGAGTCAATCTGCATGGTTCTAGCAATATCCACCAAGATCCTGTTCTTCCTCTCCGCAACCCCATTTTGTTGAGGAGTTGTTAGTGTAGAGAAATTGTGATGAATTCCATTTTCAGCAGAAAAGCCTTCAATTTGAGTATTTTTTGAAACTCTGTACCGTGGTCTAATCTAATGCTTGCAATACTGTAGTTGATCTTCAGTTGAATAGCTTTGGTAAAAGTGACCAGTAATCCAGTTGTTTCATCCTTGGTACACAAAAACATATTCCTGATGTACCTTGAGAAATCATCAACAATTACCAGAATGTACTTCTTGCCTCCTCTACTTTGAATTCTGACAGGTCCACATAGATCCATGTGGAGAATTTCTAGTGGTGTGGTTGTGATTACACCTTTCTTGGGCTTGAAAGATGATCTTGTTTGTTTTCCCCTTACACATGCCTCATAGACTTTGTTGTCAGAAAACTTCAGATTAGGCAGTCCGCGGACCAGGTCCCCTGTAACAAGCTTGTTCAACAAGGACGAGCTCACATGTCCCAATCGTCTATGCCATAGATTTGCATTGTCAGTTTGAGAACTTAGACATGTGAGGTTGTTCCCTTCTATTGAGTCAAGATCTGTAACATACATAATTCTGACTCTTTTGGCAGACATAACAACTTTGTTAGTTACACAGTTAGTAACTAGGAACCTGTCAGACAAGAATTTAACTTCATTTCCCTTATTGCAGATTTGAGATACACTTAACAAATTGTATTTCAAGCCATTTACATAATGAACATTGTATATGGAATGTTCTGCTGATCTTCCTATTTTCCTAATTCCGAGAATTGAACCCTTTTTCCCATTACCAAACGACCCACCACCGCCTTGGTGTGCTTCCAAAGAGAAGAAGTTTTGAGTGTCTCCAGTCATATGCCTTGAGCATCCATTGTCCATATACCAACACTGACTGCTTCCTCTCATCTGCACAAGAATCACTTATTAGACTTAGGAACCCACTTGAGATGAAGTTCTCAAAAACTGTCAAAAGGTTTAATAAGAAACCTTCTTGTCCATGGGGGTAAAGTATTCTTGCTAAAATGGTAGCTGGGGCTAGGTGCCTTTTTCTTTTCTACATTTCTTTTTCTCGACTTGAGAAAGTTCTCCTGGCTTTGTTTTACACTCTTTAGAGAGTCACAATTTTTCTTCAGATGACCATTTCTCCCACAATAGGTACACAGAAGATTGTCAGAGACAGAGACATATTTATTGTGAGGGTTGTAGGGAGGTTCTATATATCTACAACCTAAACCCTTCTTGCTGTCGAACTTCTGATTAGCTAAGTTTGAAAGAATCTTAGACGAATCAGTCCATTTCAGGGAATGGTTCAGCTCTTCTTTGATCTTACTAAGGTCATTCATTAATTGAGAATTCTTTTCAAGAGAAGCAACTAATCTAAACTCATATCCCTTTAACTTCTCTTCTAATTTGACCTCAAAGCTACCGAGTTTTCGTTTCCCACCCTCAGAGGTGTTCCTCGTTGGGTTGCATACTCTCAGTTTCTATAATACTTATCCTAACACTCATTTCAGACATTTGAGAGTTAAGGGTTGCGTTTTCATTCTCACACAGACTCAGTTTTTCACTTATCATCATATTCTCAGTGGTTAATTCATATACTGAGTCAATTAGTACTGCAACAAGTTTTCCTAATCTTTTAATGGATAAATTATCTAGATCAATTTTGAGATCAAAGAAGGTTACCTCATCCTGATTCTCTTCATCATCTGATTTTTCCATCAGTGATAAAATGAATTTGAACTCAGTTTCATCATCTTTGACAACCATCATTGAGACATCTTCATGACTGCCTTCTTCTTCCTCAAATTCAGTAGAGCTATTTCCACAGACTGCAAAGGCTTTCTTCACTACTTGATCAACATGAGCCTTTCTTTTGGCATGATATGGGACTTGGTCCCTTCTACGAGGTTTGAAATCCTGTGTTTCTTGCTTCTGGCTTTGACAGTCCTCATGAAATGAATGGGCTTCCCACATTTGTGGCAAAGATCATTTGCATTTACTGCTCTGCTGGTAGACCTTTTCTTTTGGAACCTTCCATGCTTCTTGATTATCTTCTGGAACCTTCTAGTGAGGTATGCCATCTCATCCTCCTCTTCTGACCCATCATTCAAAGACATCTTCAAGGCCACTGATTTCTTAATTTTTTCTTCCTTAACGGTTGACCCATGTTGCTTGTTCAGCTCGTAGGCTTGAAGGTTTCTAATTAAATCATCCATGGTGAGTACCCTCACATCTCTTGCTTCGGTGATAGCATTCACTTTGCTTTCCTGTGATTTGGGAAGCACCCTGAGAATTTTTTGAACTTGTTTGCTTGGGTGAATAGGCTCACCAAGACATCTTAGTTCGTTGGTAATGGAAGTGAACCTTGTATGCATCTTGTGAATGGTTTCACCTTCCTTCATGCTAAAATTCTCATGTTGAGTCGTTAGCATATCTATCTTAGATAGCTTTACTTGTGTCATGCCCTCATGAGTTGTTTTGAGACAGTCCCATATTTCTTTAGTCGTCTCACACGCAGAGATTCTGCTGGACTCATCTGGACCAATCCCACATACTAGCATCTTCTTTGCTTTATAGTTCTTTTCTATCTTTTTCATGTCAGCTTCATTGTATTTCCTTCTGGTTTTGGGAATCACCTTGGTGAGTTCTCTATCCACTACATCTTTGGTGGGAATGTATGGCCCATCAAGAATCACATCCCACAACTCGGTATCTTCAGCATTGATGTAGTCATGGATGCGTGTCTTCCACCATCCATAAAATTGCCCATTGAAACATGGTGGTCTAGCGGTGGACTGACCTTCTTCTAGACTCAGTGGAGCAGCCATTCCTTCAGGATCTTTTCTTTTCTTGGTGTTACCCAATAGAAAAGTCAAGCTCTGATACCACTTGTTGGAATGTATGCATCCACTAGCTACGATAGGACCAGGTCCTTAACACAGTTATGATAAACAAAGGGAAGATACTGAAAGTAAAGACAGCACACACAATTTTACGTGGAAACCTCCTTGCTCAAGGGAGTAAAACCACGACCTGTCTCACAAGATTTTCAAACTATTTTTACTAATCTTCACAAGAAAAAGTAAAACACAGTTTACAACCACACAAGAGATTAACCTCCTAATCTTTATTCTGAATAATACAACAACTACTCAACGAGCCAAAGTAATGCCTGCATTGCCCACTATACTAACCCACACTGATTAATATAGACTTTTATCGTAAGACACAAAATTACCCTCAACTAAGTTCCTACAGTGATTCACCCAAGTTTTAAAACATTTCTAACACAAGTGAAACGAATCCTACAATGTAAGCACAAATACAAGCAATCAAAGTAACATCAGATTCAGGAAGAAAATCATCAGTCTATGAGGTCCCTTGATGTTTTGTTGAAGCTTGAATGTTCTTTCTTTGAATGAATGAGTGATTTGTTGTTTGTGATGTTGAATATATCAATCATAAAGAAATATTAACCGCTGGACAAACAACCTCGTCCATTCAGATTGGTGTGGTACACTGACGACCTCACCAACCTCTAACATGATAACTTTCCAGTTGTATAGCATATAGACCGGGACGAGTACACTCTGAAGAGGACCGAGGACCTGTATTTGTGAAGAGATCATCAAAACATCTGGGAAAATTAAGACTTATCAAATACCAACAACCATATATCTCAGAGATGTTCCTTTTAAATTATTTTTCCATATGTAACTTCATATTAATTTCATATATACTACACACATCAAGAAATGATGACTTGCATTCAATAATCCAATATGCTACAGCGCGAACTTCGGTACCCGAGTGTTGAAAGAGAATCTTCCATGCTAATTCTTGCATCAGGTGTCACAACAGTGCAACTCAAACCTAATTTCATGATAGATGACAAACACTGCAGCTTTGCATCGTACATTCATTTCTCCTTTAAATATTTCATCACTTGGTTTCCTTCCTGTGAACGTCTCCATAATCACGATGCAAAAACTATAAACATCACAGCTTGTAGATACTATTCCATCTTGTCCATATTCTGCAATCATGGTAAAAGAAAATAAAAAGAAACTTCCTAGTCACCAAGGAACATACTAATACTCAGTACCAATCTATAATTGTTTTGGACATTCTACGGATATGAAGAAGCCATAGAAGTTACAATAGCTGGAGCAATACATCCAATGGTTGTTGCTGTCCTTGTTTGAATAAAATCATCCCCTGCACCTAACAATTTTGCAATGATGACCAACCATTCCATGATCTAGCAAGACATTGCTTGGCTTCAAGTCACAATGCACCTATTGGTTACATAACATGTTGTGTTCACTGGCACTACCCAGAAGTTCTTTGCCAGATTCTAATAAATTAGTATGGTCCTTGCAATGTCCACCAGGTTTATATTCTTCCTCTCAACTACCCCATTCTGCTGAGGGGTTCTAGCAGCAGAAAAGGTGTGACTGATGTCCTGCTCAGCACAAAAACCTTCAACTTGAGCATTTTCAAACTCTGTACCATGGTCTGACTTGTTCCCAACAATTTCACAATTAAGCTTTGTTTGAATCCTTTTTGCAAAATTGATCAACACCTCAGTTGTTTCATCCTTGGTTCGTAAGAACGTGGTCCATGTGAACCTTGAAAAATCATCAACTATCACTATAATTTACTTCTTTCGTCCCGTACTTTGAATCTTCACAGGACCACATAGTGTCAGGGTTTTGCCCTAATTTTCTTACCTTATTTGAAGTTTATTTTTTCTTAAAAGAAAAGACAAAATATTACCATAAATGTTTTTACTTTTCCTGAAAGGAAAATATAATTTTCTTCCATATTTAGGTTATTTCTTCCTTAGAGGAAATGTTTGGAATCCTATAAATTGAAGGCCCCTCTTCTCATATAAAAAACACAATAACTTCCATAATGTAGACGTTTAAGAATTTAGTTTATGGGGAGATTTATTCTCTCAACAATTTATAATATTTTTCTTTTATATTAGTTTTTATATAACAATATTATGTTTTTAGTATAAATTTTTGTCGTCTAATTTATCAACCATATAATTTGCAATTGTAAGATTTCGTATGACGCCCAAATCACCTTCATAACCCAACAAGTGGTATCAGAGCGCATGGTTCAATGATCCAATGGAACAAGGTTGAAGACAGATTCAATGCGGTTTCAAATCAATTTGCAACAAATTTGATGATAATGAAGATTTTTGTGCTACTACATGAGGAGAAAATTGTCTAATATATTTTCAACAATCCTGCTGCTCTATCCTTAAAAACAAAATCAACTTTCAACCCCTGCAAACTTTAATGCTCGGGCTCCAATTTTAACTCATGTATCTTTACTTTTAACGCATGAGCTCCATTTTTAACTCATGCATCTTACTTTTAACGCATGATCTCCACTTTTAACTCATGCATCTTACTTTTTAACTCATGAGCTCCACTTTCAACTCATGCATATTACTTTTAACGCATGAGCTCCACTTTAAATATAATGCATTAAATAAGGGGTATTATGTTAATATAAGTATACACTAAAATAGGAAAAGTAACTAATAATCACTTAGTAGGACTTGACTGGATATGACAAAACTCCAACTACCCTGTTTTTCAAAATTATGCCGAGTAACCTCTTTTCTAAAAAAAGTGAGAGTTTTAAATGAATATTTTTATGGATACTATACACTAAAATAAGAAAAATAATTCATATTAGGATTGGACTGGATATGACAAAATTCCAACTGACACCACTCTGTATTTCAAAATTATATTGAGTAACTTCTTTTATAGAATAATTGATGATACTGAGTATTCTATTATAAAAATATTATTTGAAATTTGGAAACTAAAATTGATGAAAATAAAAGGATTAATCTTTACAGAATCTGTTGCAGAGATGCTACATTTTTGGTAACTCCATAAATTTTGTTCCATATTATATACATGACTTCAAATTAGTGAAAAGGACCCCAAGAACAGTTTGTTGTGGTATTGAAGTCGCTATCTTGTGTGTTCCAAGAATTAGACTGTAATTGACTGGGAGCTCCATCTTCATTTTCTTTCCTACTGTTCAAGCTTCTCGATGTAATCGCTTCATTCGAATAGCCATACCCTTGCGTATATTCATTGAAATTTTGTGGTATGTTGAACATCGACTCTGAACTGTTTTGACCAACCCTGAAAAATATTATTAACAAAATGAGATGAGTTATATTCACGAGCATTACTAATTAATATATTGATGATAATTTGGAGAATAAATTAAAGGGTGAAAACATGCCTATATGATCCTTGATTATTGTTTGGATGAATTGTTTCTTTCCCAAATGGTTGGTATCTTGTGCTTGTCCTATTAGGTGACCTCTTATAGGGCCTCCATTGCTAATGCTAAACCAAAATGACAACAACAAAGTTTACTTACATCTAAGAATTGATTAAAGAAAAGTTTGAAAATTATATCTAAATAAAAACAAAACATATATATTTTTGAAAAAAGAAGAGGGAAAGGAAAATAAACCTTGTACTTTGTGGGAATTCATTATCCAAGGAACTCAAAATTCCATTTTCTTGACCAACCATCAACTTAGACTAGATGAAGTGACTTTCTAATTTCTCCAAAGTTAGAATATGTGACATATCATTAGTCTTATGGTTCTCTTCTTCTTTCCAAGAATCAGTTGAAGTTCTCAAAGGTTGATCAATGATGAACTTTCATTTCAAGGACGCCTCTCTTTTGAATTTCTCCAAAATTGGGATTTTTGGCAGAGGTTGTTGGAGGATCATGTCATTTGTAGTTTCACCTTGTTTCTCGATAACAATAAGCATAGGGATGAAGGTTTTAGGATTTTCTTGATTTATCGTATTATTGCTTGTTCCTCCGTCTTCTTTCAACATGGAAACATTTTTTGATCCCATGGAATACATGTACGATAATGAATAGTCATCACCGTCATCAATAGTAATAGGATAAGCTATTCTAGAAAAATTCGTATCCGTTGATGAATTACTAGAGATGTTGGCAGTGGTCATAGGCTGCTGCACCTCAGGAACAACAATAGGTAATTCTGAAATAATGGTGGTGTTCATATAATCCTCTTGAGTCATATCAAATATTTTTGTCAACTCTGGTTCTTCACCAAAATCAAATTCATTGGCCCATGGTATTGTAGACGAAAAAAGATCTTGTTCATCAATAATATTCATGTAATTATTTGGAGCTTCATCCATGTTTACCAGACTATATAAAATTTTCCATTGTGGACTTACTTATATAATGAGACAGTTGTCATTTTAATTTATGTACATTCCATATTTGGATGAAATTTTCAAATTAACATATCTAGATAGAATCGTTGACTGAATTTTTTTTTTTTAGATATTAAAACCAAAATAGGAAAAATAACTAATAATCACTTGCGTAGGTCTTGATTAGATATGACAAAACTCCAATCGGTACTCCCTGTATTTCAAAATTATGCCGAGTAATTACTTCTTTTCTCAAATAAGTGATGATTTCTAAATGATTTTTCTGTAGATATTAGATACTAAAATAGGAAAAATAACTATTAATCACTTAGTAGGATTTGACTGGATATGACAAACCTCCAATAGACACCTTTCTGTATTTCAATATTATGTCGAGTATCCTCTTATCTTGAATAAATAATGAAACTAAAATCTGAGTATTCGATTAAAATATTACTATTTGAAATTTATACAGATTTGGAAAAAATCTGAATACTATATTAAATGTATTATTTAAAATTTTATATAGATTAGGTTAGAAATATTGATCTATCAGTGAAAAATTGTGTGCTCGAGAAAAATGCGGCATAAATGTGATTTTTTATGTCATGTGTATTGCCAAATTGATCGGATAATAACGACATATTTAAGTCAATTCTTTAATAAATGGATGTCAACAAGAAAGAACTATTTTAATTTGTCGCACTCCATAAAACATATTACTTACTATTCGGGAATCTTAGTAGCCTAATTGGTTTACTACCTGAACTTTAATCTTGGTGAGCTTCATTCTATAATTGTTTTGGGCAAAGAAGCTGTAGAAGTTACAATAGCTGGAGGAATATATCCAATGGTTGTTGTTGCCCTTGTTTGTACAAAATCCTCCCCTGCACCTAACACTTTTGCAATGCCAAAATCACTGACATGACCAACCATTTTGTGATCTAGCAAGATATTGCTTGGCTTCAAGTCACAATGCACCACAAGTGTTGAATAGCCATAACCTCTGATTGGACATTGAATATCTTTGTTGCCAAAAGAGTATCATCCTTAAGCTAAGTATCCCTTTGAAGACCTTGATGAAACTCCCGTTACCAAGCAAGTTACTTTCATTGAATCCTTTTGTTTCTTCTTCAAGTTCATAGTAAGAAATTCTTTCATGTTTCCCTTTTACCGGAAAGACATCTACTTAACTTGCACTCTTCTTTCTCTTTCCCAATCTCAAAGTTACGGGCTAATGCAAGAAATAACATACTCACTCCCAAAAGGACGTACAAAACCAAGATTGCCTTTTTTTCTTTTCAAGTACTCTGAGTCTTGAAGAATTTGAGACAGATGCAGGGAGAAAACCACTCAAACTGTTCTGATAAATATAGAACGGGCATTCCACTACCTAAATCTGAAGGTAGAGTACCTGAAAGCCTGTTTTCTGATATTCCTAGGATCTGCAATGCTGACATGTTGAAAATGCTTGCGGGGATGGAATCAGTAAGCTTACAGCCAGATAATAAAAGAAGCTATAGTTTCTGAAGATTACCTAGCTCCACCGGTATCTTTCCTGTCAAGTGGGGAAATATATATTATATATGAGTACCAAATTGGTGGAAGAGTGAAAAAGAAGAAAATTCAAAATTTCTTGCTAAGAGATGCAATACTACCTCCCAAGTGAGAGCTAATTCTGTAATATCTGTTATGTTGCCTAACTTTCTTGGCATAGTCCCAGTGAACTCATCGATAGAATGACTAAATTTTGAGCTTTTTGCACTTTTACAAACAGCATTATGAGTTTACCTCGTACTCGCAGAAAGCATGATTCCATTTGGGTGATAGTGGACAGAGTCACTAGTCAGCTCAATTCTTGGTTGTCAAGACTACAGATTTAGCGGAGGACTACGCAAGACTCTACATCAGCGAGATAGTCAGGTTGCATGGTTTCCCTTGTCTATCATCTCAGATAGAGGTCCTCAGTTTACATCTCATTTCTGAAAGTTCTTTCAGAAAGGTCTTGGTACTCAGATAAATCTCAATACCGCATTTCATCCACAGACGGATGGTCAAGCAGAGCGTACCATTCAGACCTTAGAGGATATATTGAGAGCTTGCGTGATCGATTTCAAGGATAGTTGGGATGATCACCTATCTCTCATAACGTTCACCTACAATAACAACTTCCATTCCAGTATTCACATGGCCCCTTATGAGGTATTGTATGGACGTAGATGCAGGTGTCTGATTGGTTGGTTCGAAGTAGGTAGAACAACCTTGATTGGGCCAGATTTAGTTCATAAGGCTATAGAGAAAGTTCAGCTCATCAGAGATAGACTAAAGACAACTCAGAGTCGTCAGAAGTCTTATGCATATGTGAGGAGAAGGGACTTAGAGTTTGAAATTGATGATTGGGTTTCCCTAAAGGTGTCACCCATGAAAGGGGTGATGAGATTTAGAAAGAAAAGGAAGCTCAGTCCTAGGTATGTAGGTCCTTCCAGAATCCTGAAAAGGGTTGGTAATGTGTCTTATGAGTTAGAGTTGCCAGCAAAACTATTAGCAGTTCATTAAGTGTTTCACATTTCCTTGTTGAAGAAGTGTGTAGGTGATCCGATATCGATAGTATCTTTAGAGAATGTGGCGGTGAAGGATAGGCTCACCTATAAGGAGGTTCTAGTTGAGATTCTTGACCGTCAGGTTCGTAGGTTGAGAAATAAGAAGATCGCTTTAGTAAAGGTTTTGTGAAAGACTCAGTTCGTAGAAGGAGCTACTTGGGAAGTAGAAGTAGCCATGATGGCCAAGTATCCTCACCTTTTTCCTTTCGATTCAGTTTCAGCTTGAGGTAATAGTACGTCTCCAGTCTCTCAGTTAATCTTGCATAATTCAGTCTCAATATCTTGTTCCCTCAGTTATCCTTGCATTTCAGCATATTTGCATGTCCATAGGACTCAACTTAGTTAGATATCAGTTTCTAGCACTCAGTTGGTATGGATTGCAGCTCTTTCCCTCAAAATTCATCTTGTTTAGTCTTCATTCGAGGATGAATGATCCCAAGAAGGAGATATTGTAACACCTCAAACTTCAAGAAAGGTCTAGAAAGGACAAACATGCAAGTCCACTAACCTATAATGGACCATGGACCCTTCACGGTACCCTAGATGGGACGTTTAAGGGTCCATGACCCATTAAGGGCATTGTGAGACCATCCAGGACTGCCCCTATGCAGGAGTCACCTAGACGGCCCGTGGTGACTTGGAAGGCCCATCTAGGGGTCCGTACAAGTTACATAGGCAGTGAGGTTGCACCCTAAGGCCACTATGAAGGACCACATATGCCTAGATGGTCCGTGAAGCTTTTCACGGACCGTGAAGTCGTCTGTGAAAGGGACTTCTCAGGTTTTGAGTTTTGGGTCAACTTCAAATAATGATATCTTTTAGCACAAAATGAATCAGGTGTCCCATTACCAATTAAATTAAAGATCTTTGAGTCCTCTTTCCAACTCTACCAAGTTTGCCTAATTATGTGCCCGAAGTAAGAAGTTGTCCCCATTTTAGTGAAGCCCTATTGCGTAGGGCTACATCACGACCCACTAGACGGGCCATGATGCTTTAAACAACACGTGATGCCCCTCTTGAAAGTCACCTCTTCTATTTTAAGTGAGGGTCGTGTTGGTCTTTTCCCCTATGTGTTTGGTACTTAAAACTACATCGTTTTACTTTGTCTAAGCCTAGTTAATATAATTGTCCCTCAAAACCTCTTTCAGCGTATTTGTGGAGGGTATTTTTGTAAGCAAATATTTTTTTAGAAGTTATGCAATGCATGTTGTTTTTAATTGATCAAACCAAATTTTGTATAAGAAACACTCTCAGCATAATTAATGCAAGCATAATTAAATACCAACATTACTAACACATCATATTCAACATTATTTTTATGCACACTACCACACGATCCCTTAATACTTTATTTGATACATTTTTTCAACCTACACATTAATTATACACTCTTATTTGGTATTATCCTATGTATAACTAATAAATGAAAAATCATGGTATTAACATGCAAGGAGTTTATGCATATATTAGCATTATTAAAAAGAGCAACTTAAAAAACTGACTATAGTTTTAGGGTTATTAGATTAGAATAGCTATAAGTATTATATTTATCCATAATAGCTATAGTTTCTGTCTAAATCTTGTCGTATTCAAAGTATCTATAGTTTTTTTTTAAAAAAATAATACAATGATACAGTTTTAAATATAATGTACTAAATAAGGGTTTTTTTTTTTTTGTTATTATAAGTATACACTAATAATCACTTAGTAGGACTTGACTGACAAAACTCCAATGACTTTGTTATTCAAATTATGTCGAGTAACCTTCCTAAAGTAAGTGAGAATTCAAAACAGGGGCGGCTTTACAGCTTTGCAAAAAAAAAAAACAATTGCCTTAGGCCCTCAAGGGCCTCATTTTAAAAAAATAAATAAATAATAGGTTATAAGTATTTTTTTTAAAAGAAAATATAGAGTATTATTTGTAGAAAATAAAAACTTTTTTATAAAAGAGAAAAGAAGTAATAGAAGTTTGACAAATTATGAATACTATGTCTCAAGAAAAATTAAATAATTGACTATAATAAACTTCATAAAAATATATATATTCAAATTTAACGCTTCCATTCAGATTTGTCTTTAGGCCACCGATTTATTAGAGTCACCCCTGATTCTGAATGAATATTTTTGTAGATATTATGTACACCAAAATAAGAAAATAACTAATATTAGGATTTGACTGGAAATGATCCAAAATTCCAACTAGCACCTCTCTGTATTTCAAAATTATGTCGAGTAACTTCTTTTTATAGAACATCTAAACAAATAAGAGACAATAATAACAATATATAGTTAACTCGCTTTAAGAAAGCCTTTTACTGTCAACAACTTGTTGTACATTATATACAGATGATTAGCACCCTCATCAATTTTTTCATTTTCTTCGCACCTTGATAATTAGTCTACTTTCTTAACCAGATAAGAAAATATCAGTTGAAATAATGAAGATGATGATAAATTTAATATTTTAACTTTTCATTTGCCTTTTTTTTTTTTTTTTGGGGGGGGGGGGGGGGGGGGGGGG
>JAJOOH010013043.1:0-15235 GCA_029582605.1 Solanum gracilifrons
CGTTTTCGATTACCCCCCCCCCCCACCCCCCACCCCTTCCAAATTCTTGCACGTTACTCTCTCACCTCCTACTAAAAAATCACTTTCCGACTAACTTATATGTGTTAAAACACATTGACAATGTTCATCTTGAACTAGAATCAAACTTTTCATGAGATTCATAATTACAATTTATTTTTACACCTTTTGCTTCTTATTTAAAAAACTAAAAGTCACCGAATCTACAAGTAATCATAATTAAAATAATTATAATGATCAATAAAGTAAAAAGGTATTTCATAATTAATAATTGTTCTTGGAAAGGTTGTTAGGGAAATGGGCCAAATATTTTTTTTGTCAAATAAATCCCTTTGCTTAGAAACAAAGGAAAGATCTAAATTATAAAATTTATTTTATTAAAAGATTTAGGAAATGTTTGAAAGGTCACATTATATTGTAAAATGTGGATGTAATTGGATGTTATAACATAGTTTAGCTACTAGCTAAGTAATTACCTTGATCAATATAATATAGAAATTAATATAAATATTCTTCATAAAAATGGTTTAGACTTTCGAAAAGATAAAAAAAAATTGTAGATTCGTGGACATTTTGTATAAGAAAAAATATTAGACATTAGTAGATAAATTACAAAAAAGTAAAGAAGCACTAATACTCTAATATACAATTCTCAAGGGTAAAATGGAAAGTCACTATAATCAGGGGTGGACCTACAGTGTGAACCCACTTCGTTGAAAAATAACACTGTATATATGTATATTTTATCAGGTTTAAAAATTTATATGTATATACTAACTTTTGACCCCACTAACACAAGTGTCACCCTTGACTGAGTGGTGAAGAGAGTTCAATTTTCCCAGCCAACTTGAGTTCAAATCCCTATTGCCACATTTTTGTTTTATTTTTTATATCTTAAACTCACTTCGTGGAAATTCTGGATCCGCCACTAACTATAATCATATTATAAAAACCAAATAAATTATATTTGTGTAACCAAATATGATATGATAAATCCTATCATAACTATATTATGAAAACCAAATGAATTATAATAATTACTATATTATATAACTATTAGGGTAGTAGCATAATTTAGTAAGTATACCTTAGCTTCTAAATGGGAAATATCTACTTTCCAAATTTGGTGGCAAATACTATTGGGCCATGTGATGGCAGGCCCATTAGGACCATATACATAGCCCATAATAGGGGAGACACAAAGATAAGAAAGTGACTTGTCCAATCTTTATTGCCCAATATCAAGATTTTGCATATGCTTTTTTAACCATATTTAATTGGACACATAGTGTAAATTGTCAATTTAACTTATATGTTATTGTGAGTAATAAAGAAATATTTAAAGGGAAAATTATGCGGTAAAGCAAACTTAGACTACTTAATTAGTCACTATAGTTATAGTTTGTCACGACTAACATTAACCATTAATTATGTGGGTTGACTTCGAGTTTGTATAATTAGCCACGTTTGTATAATTCGCTACGTTTGTATAATTCGCAACTAACAATTCTTCGTTTGATTTATATTTGTATACGATGGTTAGTATTTGTATATGACGATGATTTCCTTTGATTTTTCAGTTTTATCACCATATGCATTCAATCTTTTTGTGTATAACTTTATAAAGTTTGTATAAACGTGTAGTTTTCGGATTTTGTATAATATAAATTTATATAATGTAATTTGTATAATATAATTTGTATAACTATATAAAGTTGATATGTTTATGTTTGTATTAATTCGTTATTTCGAGTTTATCATATTTGTATAATTTCAGACTTTATATTACTCAATTATACAAAACACACGCGAATTGTACAAACGTGCCCGCGAATTATATAACCGAGATGTGAATTATACAAATTATTGCCCTCTCTCGCTCGCCTCTCTTCTCACTCCCAATCTCGCTTGCCTCTCTTCTCCCTCTCCCAATCTCGTCCGCCTCTCTCATGGCTCTCCCAATTTCGCTTGCCATATATATAAAATACATATGTGTACCAGTTATCTAACTGATATACATATACAATTCACCTCTATTCCACTCTCTGCCCTCTCTCTCTCTCGCCTCTCTCCTCCCTCTCCTAATCTCGCTCGCCACTCTCCTATAGCTGCGAATCATAATTAACAAACTATAGCTATGGAGCATAATTAAGCTATTTTTGAGTGGTTATATGCAAAAGTTCTCCATATTTAAATAATGATATACTACATATGTCTTTTTAAGTTATCATCACCTGACAATTTATATATATCCTTCAAGTTTTGATGTATATAAATAGATATTTAAACTTATATAAAGCTGAACAAGTAGTGTCATGATTATCAACCAATAAGTTTCATCGGACCAACATTGAAATGAGCATCTAACTCAAAATCAACCTTCCATTATCTTCAATTTTATTATTTAAAGAAAAAATGAAATAAATATATATTGAACTGCAACAATATCTCTTCTTTTCTTTGGCTTCTTAAACTCCCAATTACTAGCGTCTTAACTCACAACATCAACCGATAAGTTCCATCAGATCAACATCGTATGTAAAATAAATTACAAAAATAATTCAGTATCTATCTACCATGGATCTACTAACTTAACGAATTGTCCATAGATTAAAACACATTCAACATAAATAAATCTTTCAAATCTTCGATTCCATTATTTAAAGAAACAATGAAATAAATACAATAATATATGCACCAATATATCTCCTTTTCTTTGTCCTCTTGAAAACTCTTACCTAGCATCAACTATTAACCAATAAGTTCACCGGACCAATATTTTATGTAAATAAACTACAACTTGACGTAGATTAAAGAGCATTCAACATAAATTAACCTTTCATACCTCTAATTTCGTTATCTTTAAGAAAAAAATGGAATTCGAATTGAAACACCTTAATTATAATAAAGTACAAATTTTTGAAATGGAATTTTAGGGTACATAACATATCCAACAGATCAGCCGTAGTAGTTATTATATCTACTAGTCAAAATCAATAGTGAAAAAAAAACATGGTTTTTAATAGGAACAGTACCTAAATATTGATTGGTTGTACATGACCAAAAAAATAATACTAATAGGACTGATAGTAAATATTGTGAAGGACATATTATGAGAGGCTGAGTCAGCAAATATGACCACTGTACTATTTGTCTCTGTATTATATCCTGCAATTAATAAATTATTGTCCGGATGTTCGATATGGAGAAAAATATTTTTTCAGTATTTTTAAAATTTTATTTTATATGGTATTATTTGATTTGATATATATGACGTTTAAGAAAAAAATGAAGATTTTTATAATTTGTGGTCTAAAATAATTTTTAGATATTTATGTAGATATAATTTTTTGTTATTTTTAAATATAATAAGGTGATATTCTTTTTGGGACAGACCGAAGAAGAAGGATGATAATAAGATGGAGGGACTGGGAGTAAATGTTTTTACATATTTATAAATAATATAGATAAATACAATAAAAGGCGGGGTTAATGTAAGGGTGGTGAGGTGGCTATGGATAGAGGCGGGACGATACAATCAATGTAAAATACCATTTGTAAACTTTGTTTTTTCTAATTCTATTTAGGAATAGAAATTGAAAAACGTTTACTTGAAAATGTTTTCCTCCATACCTTATATCATTTTTATTTTCTGTGGGTAAAACATCTGTGCACAAAGTATTTATATCAAATCAGTGTAAATTATCATGGTCAAGTAATATAATAAAGAGAAATATACACAATTTAAGATATATATATTCAAATACATGTTATGTATCGACACTTGATACGGATAAATTTTTACCTTTTTAAGTATCACCTCATTCTTCCTCCAACTTAAATAAATGTACCCCTCTCTCTCTCTATATATAAATATATCTATCTATTTAGAGAGTGTACTTTTAAAGAAGGAAAAAAGAAGAGGAACTTTTCATTTACTTTATTTTTACATTAAAAATCATCAGTTTGTTGGAGCTTTTTAACTACATGGGTGAGGTATGTTCAAACACATTAATTCTACAATTTATTTTTTCCCCTTAGTTTCATAGTTTTTAACGTAAACTATTCAAGATTTAAATTTCGTGAATTTTAGTGCACGATACTAACAAAATTCATTATTTGTATTCCTTTAGTAAATTTTGTAACGTATACAAAAGTTGAATCAAAATTACTGAGTTCAGATAAATTTCATAATAGATACACTAAATCTATCTTGACTATTTCTCTCTATATATATAGAGAGAGAGTGTTTTTAAAGTAGGAAAAACTTTTCATTTACTTTATAAGTTTTTCATTGAAAATCAAGAGTTTGTTGGAGCATTTTTTTACTACATGGCTGAGGTATGCTCAAACACTCAAAAAAAATTAAAAAAATTCTACAATCCATAAATTAATCTAATTTTGTTTTGTTGTAGTTTCATATATATACAGTTTGTCAATGGATAATATTGATAGTGTATAAGAATCTTGTCTATACTGAAAGCAAGGGTGATATATTCGATATTTGAATTTTATGAGTTCGAGTTCCAAATCTATCATTCTTGTAGTTGTTAAGTGGATTTTTTGTAACAAAAAGTACAAAATTTGAACTTTTATGATTTTGAGTTTGAAATCTTTTATTTTTTCTACATTAATAGCAAAGACATTCAAAATTTGAACATTTCTAGTTTCAAGTTTGAAATTTACTATTTATACATGTTTAGTTGAGTTATGTAACAAGAATTAATGTTGTACGATGATAACAAAGACGTACTCAAGATTCAAACTTTATGAGATAGAATTTAAGATATGTATATATCATAAAATTGAACCAAAATTACTGAATTCAGATGAACCCTATAACATTAAACACTCTACATTGTCCTTTTGATGAAGAATTTATATATGTATACTTTTAATTAATTCTCATTTTAATTTTATTTATTTATTTTTTGTGTGATTTTGATAGGAAAAAGAGAACAAAGGGGAGGAGGTAAAAAAGGAGGAAGAAAAGAAAGAAGAAGAGAAGAAAGTAGAGGAAAAAGAAGAAGATGAAATTCAAGAAATTGTGCTTAAAGTTGATATGCATTGTGAAGCTTGTGCAAGAAAAGTTGCAAGATCCCTCAAAGGTTTTCAAGGTATTTAATTTATTCCTTAATTAATAATTCCTTCTTTTAATTAAATAAATTAATTACCTATAATAAGTGAATTAGTTAAATGACATTAATAGTAAGAAAAATGTTCAAATGTATCCCTAGTATTATTCAAAATTGCTCAAGATGTTATATGGTATGATTTTGTTCTATTTATATTCTTGTCGTTAGCAAATTGTAACGGAGATACCCATGCTATTAATATACCTCTATTGTGAAATGATTGAACTTCATGTGTCTTCGAAAAAGAGGTTTAAATTTGTCTTTCAACTTTTAATCATGATTTAAAATTTATCTTTAAATCGGCATAACAACGAAAGAGTACGCTGCTTAATTTCGAATAGCATATATAATGTCAAATTTGACCCCTTTTTTGTGATAATATAAAATTTAACAACATTATTAATGAATATAAGTTAATTTTTTTTAAAAATAATTTAAATTATTCTTTCCGATTAAAGAATACACTATATATTGAGACTTCATTAATTTATTCTATGGTCTCCTATCTCATTATCACGTTTTTCAATTCAACTATTCATTAGTAAATTCTTGAACAATGCACCCAATAAACAAAGCTTAACATATAAAACAAAACACAAAAAAAGGCTGGGATGATACTCCCACTGTCCCATATTAATTGATCATTCTACTAAAAATAGTTGTCATATATTAATTGTCTATCTTATTAAATCAAGAAATTATTGATAATTTTTTTCTATATTACCTCTTACAATTTTTATTTTTTTTAAATATTTATATTTGTTCATAAAATTTTCATGAAATTTTTTAAAGGGTAAATTAGTAAAATTATCTTCTTATTTATATACAACTCCTTATGGAACAGAAGGAGTACACAAAATATTTTGCATTAACAAAAATATATGATTCATATCATCTATTCTATTATAATCATTAGTGATTGCTTCCGCAAGTTCGTATTGAACGAGACAGATTCAACTTTAATTTATTATAATATACTTAATATCTATTCTTTTTGTATCATATGGTAAAAGAAAAAAAAAAAAAAACTTTTGAGTATAATTTTTTTTTAATTTTTTTGTTTGTTTGTTGTAAATGAATAGGAGTGGAGGAAGTAAAGGCAGATTCTAAGGCTAGCAAAGTGGTGATAAAAGGGAAAAATGCAGATCCTCTCAAAGTGTGTGAAAGAATTAAAAAAAAAAGTGGTAGAAAAGTGGAATTGATTTCACCTTTGCCAAAACCACCAGAAGAACATAAAAAAGAAGAAGAAAAGAAAGAGGAGTTGCCAAAAGTAGAAGAGAAGAAAGATGAGGTAAATATTATTATTGTTTAATTAATCGGTAAAGTTATTTTCATGTGATATGATCTAATATATTTTGAGTTCGAGTCATGAAATTTGCTATTGGTAGATGCTTGCGTCAGGATAAACCGACTACATTATAGTTTATACTAGTTTGAGGTATGGTTTTTCTCTGAATTTGGTGTGTATGTACTTCATGCATCAAACTACCCTAATTAATCACTAGTCATTGCATACTTAAACAATATCGATAAGTGTGTGTCGAGTCCTCCACAAATACTTTTTTTTTTAATATGACAACATTAAATATATTTATTTTATTTTCAATCTTACTACTTCGAATCAATCCTACTATTTCTGATTCTAGTGTTTCCACACTTGGGAAAAAAAAACTTGAGGCATGTAATTATCGGTCCAGTACTAGATGAACCCATCCTAAAGTAAGGTACTAAATAATTACTATTTGATTATATTTTTGAAGAATTCAATACAAATATTATACATTTTTTTAATAATTCAAACAAAGTATGTGGTGTATTATTTTTTCCTTTTATTGTTAAGGGAATTAATAGAGCAACCACAGCCTATGACTGTTGTTTCCTTGCTGACATTGAAAGCAACATAACATATAGTTTTTACAGTAAAAAGTTTAGCAAAAAAGACAACTCTCTGAGAAATCCACTTGGTGGTAAAGTGGGAGGGGGGGGGGGGGGGTGTTGAAGGGCACACCAAACAATGTGTGGTGTAGATAGTGACAGAGACTCGAAAAAATTTATCATCTATTATATTATATACATAAAATAAAAAAAAAGTTTAAATTTATCTACATTATGTTTTTTCGTTAAGGAGGTTTGGACAAATATTCTTACACCCTTCTAACTCTCGATCCTTCTATATCTTTAACATATCATACTTTGAAGACGTATATATGTAATGAACTTAAAGTATACGTAATATTTGTGTTGTCTATAAAAACTTATTATTACAAATAAAATAAAATAAATTGTAAAATTTAAATTATTTTTTGTAAATTCAAAAATTGTTTGAATGAAGTGTAGGTGGGCTACTCTGCCATACTGCAGTATAGTAAAATCTTGAAATGGGGCCTATAAGGGATTCTCGAGACTGACATTTCAATATTTTGTAGTATTCTGAATATAACATATAGTTATGTACAATATTATAAAATAACAATCCCAATACAACAACTTACATCTTGTTTGGATGGTTGTTACGTCTCGTTTCATAAATATATCACGTTATCATATTTTTGTTGTGCTAATGTAATATATCATATCGTATCGGCTTGAGATGAGGTTAAATGAAGTAAACATGCTTAGAAAATGATGATATATTATATGATCAACTTTTAAGTTATAACTAACAAAAAGAATCTTCACCTTAGTAGCTTTAAGGGGAAGAGTTGGCATTACGCTTATAAATTTAAAATTTTGAATTCGAATCTGAGTGGGATAATGTTGTTCTAAGGGGATTAGGGGTCAAGTTTTTCAACATAGTCAGTCAAGATTCATATAGCAGACCCCTAACAGGATTCATTTCAACAGAGACGCAATGTAATGGCTCCACCTTTGTGCCAACCCTTAACTTATTTGGGATTGAGATGTAATATTTTTTGTTGAGACATTGATTTGCATTTTACTTTAGAATAGCAAATTATAGTTGCTCTTTGTCAATTTGTCTATATTTTCTCTATATTTCATGATATAACTAGTCACTGAGTACGTGCATTAACACGAAAAATGTCATATGTTTTTCACATAATGGACAGCCTCCTCCGGTCATAACAGTGAAAATGACAGTTCAGATGCATTGTGAAGCTTGTGCACAAGTAATGCAGAAACGAATCCGAAAAATTCAAGGTACATATATCATATGATTTCCATATTTTACAATTTAAATGTGTTATCATGCATTATTGTAACGAACTTGTTGGTTGACAACTAACGTAAAACTAGTCAATTCATGTTGAATCCGTACTTGCAAATGCACATATCAAATATATTATTATGCATTATGGTAACGAACTTGTATGCTAACAGTCAACATAAAACTAGTCAATTCATGACAAACATCAAACATGTTATTATGCATTAGTATAACAAACTTGTATGTTGACAATTAGCGTAAAACTAGTCAATTCATGTTTAGTCCTTATATTTGTAATGAACTTGCAAATGCATATATTGTCAAATATATTATTGTGCATTATTATAACCAACTTTTATATTGACAGTCAACATAAAACTAGTCAATTCTTATTGAATCCTCACATATGTATATATTGTAGGTGTTGAATCTGTAACGACGGACCTAGGAAACAATCAAGTAGTAGTAAAAGGTGTCGTTGATCCAGAGAAGTTAGCAAACGACGTGTACAAGAGGACAGGGAAGCAAGCTATAGTAGTGAAGGAAGAAGAAGTAAAAAAGGAAGAAGAAAAGAAAGAAGAAGAGAAAAAGGAAGAAAAGAAAGAAAGTGAAGAAGAAAAAGGCAAAGAGGAAGACGATAAGACAACAATAGCTATCAAGAAAAATGAATATATGCATCAAAGGGACTACATTTTCATGGAGTATGCTAATTACCCCCCTCAGATTTTCAGTGATGAGAATCCTAACGCTTGCTCTATCATGTAACCTTTTCGGTTACTCAGTATCATCATCAGTGGCGGAACCAGGAATTCTGACAAGGGAATTTAGGAAATTTCATTGCATGTAGTGTTGTTATTGTTCTTTTATGTTCGATTTTCGATATGTTCTAGTCTAGTATATGCTAATAAAGATTTATTAAATTGTCTATTTGAGAGATTTTTCTCAACATCTATCTAATAATTTTGGGTGTTTTGGTGCTATAAGTTGTTGAACAAGATGTACATACTTTGAAAGTTTTAAACTTTTGTGCTTATGATATTAATGTTTATCCCTCCCTATTGAAAATTTATAATTTATGAGTTTTGAACTTGCCATCAATTCCATAAATATTCCTAATGTAAATAAAAAGTCAAACATAAGCTATTTGGTTGTTCGAACCGTACCTAATACAACCTCTTTGATTGAATCGAGAAATACGTTTGATTATCTATTTTTTTATATATATATATCAGGCATTGCATTCTCCGGATAATTCAAATCGTTATAGATCTCCAGTGTCAGTTGGTACAGAGTACTAATTTGGTATACAGCGCAGCAAATACTCTATATTCAGGACCACTATAGTTCATCATATTTGCAAATTGTAACCATAAAAAAGATTGAAAGGTTGTGAAGTCACTTCCAAGAAAATTATGTTTGTATATATTTGTCCTCACCTCTAGGATGGTAATCTTTGGATTCGACCCGAATCGCACCTCAAGAAGTGTGATGTAACTAATACAAGTATAAGTGACTTTCCACAACTTGAATAGTAACCTATAGGTCACAAAGAGATAATTACGAAGTACAAAGTTTGCCTTTGAACTTTGCGGAAATAAAAAGTTTAGCTCATCCATATTCTCGTCTCGTCGTATTTTAGCTCGAAATTCTTAACCAATTAGGTAGCCAGATGTTATGCGCGGAGACTGGAAAAGAGCTCGACTGCAAGGGTCTATCATACACAACCTTACCCTGCATTTCTGCAAGAGACTATTTCCATAGTTCGAACCTAGTGGCCTCCTGATCACATGACAACAACTTTACTAATTACGTCAAGGCTCCCCTTCAAGATATTCTTTAACATTTCTTTGTCATGTCTATATTCATGTACATATATGCACATACAAGAACTAAAATACAATAGCAAAACTGGACTGTATACAACAAAGAAAATGAGCATATAATAAAGAAATGCAGTAGGAATAATGATAGTATAATTATATGAGCCTTTCCTTAGCTTTATAGATACATGCCAAGGGGAAAACAATACAAGAAAAAAAAATGTAAATTGATCACTCATCATCGGATTCAAGGCCTGGTATGAACTCCAAACTCACGTCGAATACCACTGGGCTGTTAGGAGCCACTCTTGGCCTTCCAGGAGCCGATGTCAAGCCTTTTGGAAACGCCAACTATTCAACAGAAATATGTGTAAGAGACTTAGTCTGATCAAAGATCTGCATTTATCTTGGATGATTTCAAGTCAATTGCCAAGAATGCAGTAAAGCATGCACGTTAAACAGATTGACCGTAAACTATTGCTTATATGAAAAGGTTCAAGTTCACGAAACCCCCGCCCAAAGTATTAGGCTATCCTCGGGACATTATTTTGAATAACTTCTCATCAAGCAGAACAAACTATTAGGAGGATAAGGTTTGAGAAACCTCAAGGCTTTGAAATATTGCAGCCTTGCAGGGAGCTTCTTATTTGTGTAAGCAACTAGAGATATTGTTTTTCTTTCTTTTCCCAAATAAGAAACTAAGGCGTCGTTAGGTAGAGTGTATAAGAGTAGTATTGAATAGGGTGTATTAGCAATGTGGGGATTAATAATGTTGTAATTATTTCATATCCAGTGTTTGGTTTGATGTATTAAGGGAAATTCTATCTTTAACATTGTTTATCCATGTATTAGTAACTCGTCTTCTTAATACCACGATTTGCTATGTATTAGTTATACACCCTATAAATAGGGTGAACATCCTACTGAATAAAGAATTAAATAACACACAGCTAATATATGTATTATTTTTTCTAATACATTCTACCAAACGATCCTTAAAGGGGCTATATCTAAACCTGTCAATCCCACAGAGAAGCATTTACCCCTGCTTAATGGTTTGATTATTATCTTTTTCTCATTTCCCTAGCATCTGTAGAATGAGAAATTCAGAAGGCAGAGAACTTACAGATCCAGGTACATAGAGTCGACGCAGTCCTCCAACTTTCATGCTTAAAATCCCTTCATCAAGTCCTTTGACTACCTACTCTATCCGTTGAAATTAGTTAGTCATGTATGAACTAACTACAAATTTTCATGAACATGTACTAAAGTTTACCTGGTCAGCGCCTACACGGAAAATGTAAGGTCGACCTTTCTCCAGGGAGCTGTTAATTCAGAAATCAAGAAATCTTGCGAGAGTTAAGACTTTGAAGAAACAATGAATTGTAAACCTCATTTATCCTAAATGCAGAATTAGGAATGCATGCGTTTTTTGAAGGAAAGGAAAATCAGACTTCTTAAACGAGAAATGCCATGTTACTTTTATAAGGTTACATGTATGAGCATTATGAGAAAACGAAAAGAACAACCTCTGCAACTTTTCCTTCATTTCCAAAACAAGCACCAAATTTAAAGAAGAAACTGTAACAAAAATATTTACAAGGAGAACCTTCCTCCTTATCTCTTTTCTTCTGGAGGCTATATATTCATTTAATTTAAAATTTTAATCTTTTTGTTTTTCTTCCGAGCATCATTTTGCTATTTAGCTGTGGATCAGTACATTACATGCCTCCTTATAAATATGTCATGCTGCACGCGCACATACAAACACCATTGCCTTACTGTATTAAGGCATATTTCATTCATATGCTTCAGCGAATGCAATTTCCAAATGACCAAAAAAGCCAAAGCTTGTATACAATTTTGTAAAATATCCAACAAACCAATCAGAGTACAATTAGTGTAATGACCTGTCAAAAATTTGTCCCGAGGGAACCATGGCAACATAATTTGCAGCGACCTGTCATCATGAAACAAAATTTGACTGATCAAAATAAAGAATAGAATAAAATTTTGAATAGAATTTACACGGATGAAGGAGCCAGACATCTTTTCTTCCACATGATAATTCAAAATATGTTGAAGGAGCCAGATGTCTTTTCTTACACCTTAAATAATGATGCATTACTTTGACTAGACTACTCTTTTCTCAATTTTTTGCATGTCCTTTTCTCCTCAATTCCCTTCAAGTTATTTGCGATAAAAGACAACTTTGTGAGTTGAGAAGATGAAGCAGCATAATATTTTACCATTAATTACCGAATGGGTAAGGTAACAAGCTAGTTTGGTGAAGAAGAAAGTTCATTGCACCGTAATTTGTCCTTCACTTTTACATAAGAAGTATCAGAAATCAGGATACATACCTGGAAACCAACAGGGGGACTAGGGCCTCGACCAACTTTGATGTCCTTATACTGCAAGCCTGACTCGGTTGTTACCATAGGAACCTTCATTTATGAAAAAGTTCAACTATCAGCTGGGTTCTCAGGTTTTCTATGATAAAGGATATGTTTGTTTGCATCACGTAACCTTTGATTATATGTATCCTTCAGCAATCATACACAACATCCTAATTCCTAAGTTGATGGATATTCTATTAAACTTCATATGTAAACCATGATTATATTATTTCAAGAAGTGATGAGTTCTGTAGTAGATACCAACTCGAAATATCTCCGAGAAAGATGATAGTAATGAAGCTATTTCAGTTCAATTCTTAGACCAATTTGGGCCTTGTTATCATTTGTTAGCTAAGTGTCTGAAAAAGACTACCTAAATAAAATGGCACTCCTAATTCATGCTAAATCGCAACTTCATTGTTGCAAGAAGCTTCGAACCATAGCAGTCAGGATATCAACTTTTGCAACTCTATGCATGCATATAGCAATTGTATGTCCAACTATAGGGATTTCAAATCACTAAATCTAAACAGAGTGTTAAGAATTCAGTATTCACCATATACTATTAAAAGAAATTGGGAAACACAGAAAAACATTCAATAGGGACAAGTGAGGCTTGCTCAAGTGATTGAGCACCTCCACCATCAACCGGTAGGTTGAAGTTTCAAGTCACACTGGAGGGCAAGTGGGAACACTATTGATTACCTTTTAGAAAAGGTTAAAATGAAAACATTCAATAGGAACATATACTAGATTTGGATGTGTGAACTCACACTTGCCATGTGCAAGTAAAAAAATGGGGTGTATCTGTGACCTAAGACAGAATGGATAATATGTTACCTAAATGTGTGTGATTATATTTAGATGTATTTGCAAAAGGCACATAATCTCGTACCATTCTAGAATAGGGATTAATTCTTGCAGGATCTTAACAAGGATACTCAAAAAGTAAGGACCACCTCAATAACTGCAGTAATAAACTCCGACACAAGAAAACTGAAAATTATTCATAGTGGTTATAATTTGTCAACAATCTCCATGAATGTGAAAGTGCAATAACTTTTTTTTAGACTAGATACCAAATGCAAGCGAAGAACTTCTCTTGAAATTTGCATTAGTCCGGCAGATGAATATCACTAAGGGGTCGTTTGATAGAGTGTATAAAAGTAATGTTGCTAATGCATGTATTAAATTTCTTTGCATTACTAATACCTAGAAATCCATGGTATTAGTAATACACTCTTCAATACACAATAGAGTGAAAAGTGTACCAAACAAGGACTACTAATACACAGAGTTAATGCATGCATTATTTTTGCTAATACACTCTACCAAACGACCCCTTATGAGTAAATAAAACCCATGCATCACATCGAATTTTTAAGGCAACAATTAATTTCCTCACAAGATTCTTTATTTAATAGTTCATATCCATCCCTTTTATATCATGCAATTTTCATTTTGGGAGATCCCAAAGTACTTAACATCATTCCATTCATAATTTCATAACTTTCAAAAGTTCAAAGTCATTTAACTGTTCAAATTTTAAACTTCGACTATGAAGGCTGCTCTATTCAAGTATGTTTACAGCCACTGCTTTAACTCAAACTTCCTTCCTACATGTACACCTCCACAAGGCACAATACAATTAGAGGCAAAATTCGATGGGCAACGTGTTCAACCAAACTGGCAATTTTCTCCGCGACTATGCATCCCAGACTACCCCATAAACTGAAAATCCATAATCCAAATTGCTCTATCAGGTATTATACAAAAGATTAACATCTAAAATTGCTCATTCACTCAAATGTCGTTATAAAAGTTATGATTTATGTTTGCTCAAACCTCCAAAAATACTGCAGCACCCATGTCGGATCCTAAAAATGTATAGCTTTTGGAGAATCCATCACACATTTGGAGGTATGTTTGAAGAATCCAAGCAACATAGGACTTACTATGGAAGGAGTAGAAAATTGACCATGACTACCCCTCCCTCCGCTCCATTTTATATGACACTACTTCTTTATTAGTCCCTTTCACAATGAATGACACCTACCCAAGAGTATGATCTATTGGTCAATGAAGTGGGTTGAAAACCATCAGATTTCAGGTTCAAATCCTAGTAGAGACAAAAAAAGTTATGTGATTTCTTTCCATCTGTCTTAGCCTTGGTAGACCGTGTTACTTGGTACCGTTTCTGGTGGGAGGTGGCACATATCCCATGAAATTAGTCGAGATACACAAAAGCTGACTCAAACACCACGGTTATCAATATTAAAAAAGAAACAAACAACACCTATCCTAATTTAACTTTAAACATCTCATTTTCACCTAAAATGCTTAGTAACTACTTTTATAGACACATAAATCTCATGGCATATTTAAGATCACACATTTCAAAAGTCAAACTTTCTTACTACTTGTCCAATCAAACTACACCGAGAAAATGATCAAAATGGTCTTTAATGTATGGGCTTTGATTCCATTTGGTCCTTAATGTATGGACTTGATGGAAATGGTCCTTTATGTATCATAAGTTGTGATCAATTTGGTCCTTAACCCTAATATTAATATATATTGTTTTTGCCGTCAAAATACACGGAATATGTAAAAGATGCGCTCGTTCAAAACTTTCCTTCCCCTGTTTCCAAAAATTCCAAAAGGGCACATCAATTTTTTTTAACCAAAAGGGCAAAA